>JAGDQP010029502.1:0-13494 GCA_022664845.1 Lepisma saccharinum | reverse complement strand
ATTCTATTCCAACCAGAACGTTTTGAACAGCATTACCCACAAACTTGCAGTCCCTGCCCTGGCTGGCTGCAGGAAATGTGGTTCTTTAAAGCAATAAGAAAGTCTTTCTTTTGTCACTTCCGTTCTCAATTATATTTTGAATGAAGTGGCTCCGCAGTAAGAGGAAAATTCAGTTTTTGTTTACAGTCTTCCTTTTCTCCAAACATTTTAATTTAAATGTGTGGATTATAATTGAACATCACCAGCAGAACAGGGAACTTTCAGTTTTAAAATAGGAGTGTTATGCGAAAATATAATAGAAGCGCTGTCATTGTCAAATGACATAGCTTAGCAGGATTTATGCTTGAAGGGAACAACAATTCTATTAACTATTTCACAATTGTAGGAGATACAGCTGTTCTTTAAATTGCTTGAAGTGAAGTAATTTAAATTCCTGTTTACTACTATGACTGAAAGAAATTGCGTAGCAATTGACTTTTCTCTACTACGATAATAGTACATACATTGCCTATTTTAAATGAGAAATTAACAGTATATATACATAGAAATTATTCAACCTACCTCACAGAACATGTTTCTAGCGACGGATGAGTTGTATTCGCTGCCATACCTTGCTCTTCGTGAATTTTTGTCCCTTCACCAGGCAGAATTGACAAAGCAGAAACTTCTGTCGCTTTTGTAAACCGTGACGGGACTTCATCTTCATCTGCTTCACAGTTGCTAGAAGATGGTTCTTTTTAACAAGACCAAATGAAGTCGGTGTCTTATATTTTTTCGAAATTGGGACACCGAGGGATTCCTTTCGTGGCCACATCTTTGTCGCACTATTGAAAATTCATTTTCAACTGCATCTTGGTTCAATCTACTTGTCAAGAAAAATTTTGCTCCTTCTTGTTTCACATCTTCCCACAACTGTATAACTGCAGACATCGAATGGTAAAGTCCACTAAAACAAGGGCGGATTTTAGCAGAAGCAAGATCAGAAGTCATTCTCCAAGTGCTTACCCAAGGTAGCATGTTGTGCAGGAAGCCACGAGGTGTTATTTCGATTTGTGTATCTGAAAGAGCACAGCGAAGGGGATTCTTGTTGTGCCATGAACGACTGTTCAAAGTGTCAAGATGTCATTTAAGTTCTGGATGAACTCGGCTGTCTGTAGGGCAGACTCGGCTAACTGTCCTGTTCGTACTGCTGTGTTCATGGCTGCTGCTACGGAACGGCTAAACACGTGAGTAGCAAATTTAACTTTCATTTTGTCAAACTGGTTAGGTTTTATATGTCTATAACTTAGTTTCCGTAAAGCTCGCGCCTTACCCGCTTGCGAGCCAATTTCTTGCAGGGAAATAATGTCCCGCCAATCTGCTTGACCATTTTGATAGAAAAGTTTTGAATTTGAAACTTCTCCCTTCATCATATTGTTTCTAATACTTTTCATTAAATGAGGTATGTCAAATATGAAGTACATTTTCCTATCTTCAACATGAAAACATGTTTCATGTTTGTTAACATTTAGAAGAGCGGCTGCGACCCTGTTGTTAGAGCCCTGATCACAAACAGTCACCCGAACGCTAAGTCCATGTAATTTCTTAATACATTCAATTAACAATTTTGCGAAAGATTTACCTCCAATACTGTTGTGACCTACGTAATAACAAATTGGAATTTTCCATTTGTGATACAAACCTCGCACCATGAACATCAATATTTGTGTGCCGATATTAGGGGTCCTTTCAAGATCATCAAACTCTTCAAAACCTTCAATTGTGTCCCTCTTTTCATTATATGAAAGATTTTTCTTAATTTTGATCTCATCGAAAAGAAGCACAACTTGCTTTTCTTCGGGAATCATACACTGTAGTTTTTTCTGAAGGAGTAAAATTAGTTTATTACAAATTCCCGGCATGAAATCTATAGTATTTAACCACCGTGCTATTGTTGTTTGGCACGGGAGCTTTACTCCCTCAGATCTAAGAAAACTATATGTTGAAGGTGATTTATAATACAGCATCAAACTGAGAGATCTTTCACGACTTCACTCCAAATAGTTTTTTCTCCGTGGAGCAAGTGCATGCCTAACAATGTTTGCACTATGGGAGGTTAATATCTTGCCACCTCTTTTAGCAAAACATGGTTAGAAACTTTTTGTTTCTACTCTTTTCTTCAAGAGATTAATTTGTGAGCTCATTTCTAAGTTTATATCTCTGTAACCGCTTAAGCAACCACCGTTTTCGGGGAGTTATTACTTTATAAGGACTGTGACAAGAAGAACGGTAAGACTTTTTTGTGTTTGGAAGATGAGGGAGGAAGTTTTGGGAGCTTGCAAGAATTATGGGTCAAATATGGTGTTTCAAGGGGACCAATTGCAAGATCACTGAAATTATGCAGAAGAAGTACAGAAATAGTGGAGAGTGAAGGGAATGTACATTTACAGTGGTTGCTTGTAAAGGAAGTGTCAGAAGTGGCAATGGAAGTATCTTCAGGAACACTAGATCTTTGAACTGTTGATTGTTTTGCTTTTTGAGGTTCGTCGCAGTTGGAACCGAGAACAGTAGGTTGTGGGGAATGAGGTGCAGTTTTAGGACACTTAAAAAATGTTTAAGTTGGCACAGCATATTTTATTTTATGATTTTTGTAAATCGCTTGTGAAACAATGTTTTTTAAAATGTTTCCCACATACTACACGCCCAGATAAAGTTTTAATGGGTAAATTAAAATGACCGATTAGCACAATTAATAATCCACTTATTGCATATATTTGGTGGCTTAACCGGAAATTGAAGAAATGTCTTTCTGGATACGTCGCTTTTGTGGCATCATAATTATAAAAGCAACATTTGTTAGCTCTAAAACCAACACCGGTAGCACTAATTTAAGTAAATAACATAATCAAAGCAACATAGTAAGGACACAACATGACCATTCACAGCACTATAGGAAATACTTCACTCGTCAGGAAACTACTTCGCTACGAATATGAAGATTCGGAATCTTCCATATTATGCACATCGCACACGATTCGATACAGGTGCCACACTAGAAAAACGAACGAATTAAAAAAACACACTGGTAAATATATTGACATCTGCCTAGAACGGGTTTACGTTCATATGATTGAATTCCGCCTAGAACAAGGCAGCACCCAATAAGAATCAACAGAAGTACCATGTGGCCTCCTCTGTGATTGGGAATTATATACAAAATCTTGTGAAAAGATATCTCCCCCTCGATCCAAAATGAAGGAAATTTTATATTGGGTAGTTTTCCTATTTTGCCCAAATCAAAATTAGTGATGGTTCTGTTTGTAGTAAAGTTCCCAAGAAACAAGCGCAAAGTAACTTGTCAGGGACCACTTAATCTTGATTCCGACTTGAATACAGAAAATAGTTATTTCTATTCTTCTATCTGGCAATTTTCAATCAGGCAAAAATGAAACTTGTGAGGTCGAAAAATTCAGGCTTTCACATTGTGGGTAGAGGGTGATAAAGTTTTCTTGCACAACTTATTTCTTTAAGGCCATAAACCCAATATTCTCCTGATGGAAAATAAATCAGAGAACCAGAAATTAAGGCCATATATAATCTGCGAAAAAGGTATATTGAGTACAAAGAAAAAGAAAACGTAAAACTGACAGGAGTTTTTATTCCCCAATTCTTGATCATTTGGCTCTCTATGGTTTTTTAAAAGCTGTAGGTCTGTATTTGATTTTGAACCGGAACTCAATTTGCAAGAACTTTGAACACAATAAACCTTTATGCCATCTTCATCTCTCATATAGCAAGACTTTTATTGAGCACAACCAACGTAATGAAAGGATCATATGTTTAACAGAGAAGGAAGGAGAAAAGTGTTGATGTTGTTTTGACTGCTTTCAACTTTCAAGGAAGCACGGTGTGCCAACTTTCCCTGCTCAACCCATCATGGATGGCTCTTCCCGAGTTAAGAAATATATTAAGTCTCTCCTGTCACTTGTTAACCGCAAAGAGGGTGAGGAAGTGACCAGAGGAAATGTGAATTTCTGTTCATCTTGTAGTTTCTTTACCGCGACAGTAGAGGGCAGAAACATTAGTTAGAATTAGTCTAAGTTTGTTTTCGCAGTGATGGCAGTGTGAGAAATCAGTACGGCTGCTTATATAGTTATGCTTTCTCTATCCTTATATGTACTCAATGGTATAACTCATTTTATTTTTAATAAAATTTTAAGTATTTTTACATATATAAACTTTTATCAGTAAATATTTTTAATTAATCAAAAGTATAATAGTAAATATAAACTATTTTAGTTAAGTACTTTTAACAAATCTTACTATAACATATTTATTTTTAGTTAAGTAATATTTTAGTTAACTATTTATTTATATTAAGGAAAAGTTTATTAAAGTTATTTGCTAGTTTCAAATATTAATATTTACTTTACAAATTTTATGGATCCTAAATATTTTTACTTCAAGAAAACTTACATTATCTTTATTCAACACAATTTTAATTATTACAATAATTTTCACTGAACCAATTTCATAAATTTTAAATATTTTATTACTAAACATTTTTACATAAAGAATATTTTGTTTATGTTTTACATTCGCAAATTTTTAATTACAAACTCATTTTACTTAATAATGTTTTTAAATCTTATATATGTTTCTTCCAATAAACTTTAATTACGAAAATATTTTTTATTTACCTACAATCTTATCTGACATATTGTTTAAAAATAAATTTATTTTCTGTAGGTTATTTTTACTTTAAACAAATTTTAATTTTCACTTAAAGAATATTTTATCTATCTGATTTACTTTTACTTTAAAATATAATATTGTTCAGTTAAGGAATAAATTTCCATTTTCTAAAATAGAAAAAATAAGTTCAATACTTTTATTAACTTAAAGTAGTTTTTAAATTTTCTTCGAAAGAAAAGTATTTCATTATTCTTTTTCCCTTAAGGCAATATCATATTTATTTAATTTCTTTGTAAATAAAAAATCAAAGGCTATACAGTAAAAAATATTTCATACTCATGAAAGAACTAATACATTAGTCTTAAGTACTAAAACAGGATTCCGAATTTTATTTTCAACACATCTTCGACAACTTTCACACCTTGCAAATTTATCCAATATTTAAGTTCGAAACACTTTTCACTTGGTGGTAGCATTCACTTCCATAGTTATATGATAAGTACAACTCTTTACATTGATATAATTTTTCTACTGAGGGAGGGATAAACTTCGTCATTGAAATCATTTACATTCTTTACTTGAAACAAGTTATGAATCCACTGAACTTCTCAATGTCTTTAAAGATAATACTGTATCAACTTGACCGACTTGCGCAATTAATTTATAAATATGAATTATGCACTTTGTGTTATGACCATTTAAAGTATCCCATGATAATCCATTAAAATTTCCCCTTTATCATTGACAATATTTTGAGAGCCTATTATTAACTCTAGCATTTCAAGAGAAGGTTTCATCATACTATGAAAGGATAAAGTAGTATCGCTTAAAAAATTATTGTTTCACATTTAAATACTCAAAATATTTTCTATCTCTGAAAGAATTGAACATCGTAAAACCCATAGAATAAAATTTTAAAATTTTGCATGCCAATAACATACTGTCGTAAACATCCATTTATTGATAAATAAAACAATTTAGGTTTCTTAAGTTACAAAGTTGTGTAAGACATTCTAGTTTGTAAAACTTCTAAATCATTTATTTTATTTACTCATCTTCCTTAAGAAAAGTTTCCGATGTCAGTATATTTATAAAATCGCTTACTAAAAGTTTCTTGTTACTAATAATCATTTGTCTTATTTCCATATCGAAAACTTTCTGTATTCATAATTAAACTAATAATAAAGGAAGATTCTCATATTTCTGCTGTAACAAACTAGAATAATATTTAAACATTTCTGCAACATTAGCTAATCAGATTCTTACATTACATTGTATAAATTATAAAAAATGAAATCATCACCTAGCGCAGAAGTTTATTTCTTTTTCTTTATAGTATATAGTTCTACATAACATGACAAAACCGTTAGCTTTGTTTAAAAGAGGTGTTAAATTTGTAAAATGGTTTATTTTAATACTACATTATTTCTACCTAATTATTATACAGGTTAATGTGACATAAGTATACAACAAATGGTATGCACTCTAGAAGGGTTGAAGTCTCATAAAGTTAACTCTATTTGTATCCAAAGTAAATATTATACCTAGTATGTTGGGTAATATTACTTAAATATTTATTAAGTGAGTTCAGTTCTAAATGCAATATATACTTCAAGTCTACTACTCTTTATGCTGTTGCATGGGGTAAGTTCTGTTCTAACATGTTCACTTCATTATAAACTTCATGTTCAACCCCTCATGTGTTGTTTATATCCTGTTTAGTATGCAATCTACTACTATTTAATTTTCACGGATCTAGTTCACCTCTAGTGTAATAACTTTAATATAAACTTTGGGTTCAATATTCTTTGTGCGGTTCATATCCTCTGTAGTATGTAAGACAGCATTTTAAAATCATATTAAACAATGTAAGATTAATTGTAAGGGAACTTAACTCTTACGTAATCTGATATTGTTAATCAGTAGTTCTCTTCCACATGATTGTGTGACTATTCTCATCTGACTTTTCTCTCTTTCCCTCTCTTCCTGTTTCGGGTTTAATAAATAAAATCTCTAGTAAAGAATGTAGGTTCTCTTAGTTTAGTAAGAAAGTCTGCATGTCTTCACATTCTATTTTTTCTACAGGAAAAAAAGGATCTAAACAACAACTCTGTTCATGTCACAATAAGCTTTGCAAAGAGATGGTGAACTGAAAGTGGTTTACCTATAACTTACAACTTTATTCCTGCACCTCCTGGTGAGGACCAATCAACGTCTTACTTTTAACGTCTAATGACGTCAGACTTTCACTTTTACGTGAGGGAAAATAAACAGAAATATTATGCTTGCCAAGTTAAATTTTTCATAGAGATAAAATTTGATTATCTATGTTTTAGATTAATCATAATTTCAGTCACTAGTATGTTACAAAAATATAAATGAAGACAGCAAAAGGCAGTAGAAGACAAGTTAATTCGTAAATATACTTTTAATAAGTTGAAAATTTCGGTTCTAACACAATTTTAATTATTTCTCGTCTTTCTTGTAACACAATCGCTTTTATTAAGTTCATGTTCACTCATTTATGGTTCTGCATTACCGTCTTTCTCAATTATTTTTTCATTACTTCATCCAGTTTGAGTGAAAGTAAATTGCGAAGAAAGTATTAAAAATATCAACACTATCAAAATGTACATGTTTTGAAAGATAGACATGATAAATATGAAAATAATCACAGGATCAGTCTATATGTGCGTCTCCTCAAAGACCTTACTTCATCTTCAAATCGTGTAACACAACGACGTCTCTGTTAATTGCGTACATTATAGAAACACTCAGAACACAATAAAGGACAATTGTTTTATATTCCCAATTTCCGATAGCTTCCAAAATACACTGATCATCAATCCTATAATTCACACATTCACAAGAATTTTCAGTTTTACTAGAACACATAGTGGAAGATGAAACTTCACTGTTTTGGACAACACTTTTAGTTTCCTCAGCACGAGATGCACAATATCCTTCATCACTGTCTGAATTAAATTCTACCTCCAAGCTTGAGGTAGATGCACTGCGGTAAATAACGAGAGGATTCTCTGAAAAGGGTCCATCTCCTTCATCCACACTAGGATTCTGATAAAATGGCATGGTAGTTTTAGTAGCGTCCAATATCATAACTAGATTGAGCTTGCTTCGTTACCACCTGTTATCATCAAAGAATGTTTAAGAACAAGTTCTAGCATCAAGGGGTGAAAAACAACATGTTGTCCTCCCGAGCACCACAAGTGCGAAACAACGAAAAACTACTCGTCAACATATTGTTCAATACAAGGTCAATTAAAAAATTCCTGTTAATTTATGCGTGAATAACATCTTCAACTTAAATTGTCACATTGTGTAAAAATAACTTGTCGTAACACGTTCAAAACATCAAAACAAACTTCTTCCTTCTCCTCCTGAGCACTGCAAATACAGAACCACAAAATCCCCGAAATAAACCCATTTTCCATTCAAGCAAAAACATGTCAAACAACTTGTTCTGTCTTGCTTGGCGTCGACCCATTGTCCATTTCAAAGAAACGAAATTCCTGTGAACACCTGCAAATTTAAATTCATAGAAAACCATAGCCTGTTGTACCAGGTTCCTAAGCATTAAACAATATGTTCTATCTTGGTTCGCGTCGCCCGTTTGTTAAAGTAACAAACATGTCATTGAACTGGCGCCGCTGTCAATCAAGCGGCAAACAAAAGGAATAATGGTGAAAACCTCCACAGTCAAAATCCAGCGAGCATCAGGAGGAATGCAAAACAACTTATTCCTTCCTCCAGAGCAGCACAGGTGCAAAGGAACTTGTTCTATCTATCATTTCAAAGAAACAAGTCTGCGCATGCGCAGATCCTAACCCACGAGCACGAAAAAATCTAACGATCATTAAATAGTAGTTCCACAGGAGTCATGGCAAGACCTTCGCTCCCAGATGGCTGGCTGGTACATGGCAACGACGGCAGCAAAAGCTTCAGGTGTGCGTCGACTGTGCTAGCGAAGATGTGTAGTGACTATGTCTGCGTCCACGGATTTGCGGCAACTGCATTTATACCACGGGAACGGCAGCAATTATAGGGATCCGGCCACGGGAAGGACGAAGGCAAAAACTTCGGCTGTGTCAGCATCAACGCGTGCGTTGCATCTGCGTTAGAGGTAACAGCGCCAACGCTGGCGACAACGTGTATGTGGTAACAACGATCCGGACACAGTAACGGTTAGTTACAGCAGTCCTGCCACGGCAACGGCTGCGCTGTACACCATTTATCGCTGTTCATAAGAAATGTGTGCTCAATGCGTGACATTTAATTTTCTGGAAAAATTATTAATAAATATTTCCTTACATAAAAAACATCAAAGTCCAAAATTTAAGTTAGATATGCTAATATATTAAGTCTAGGTTAGGTTAACACCTGTACTGAAAGACGAGGAAAATTAAAAAATCAACTATTTGTTTCATATAAAATAATTCAACTTGTAGCAATACTATACGTTCGAAAACCTTATGTGTTCTTGCTTCATTCGAATAACATGCCTTAACAACCTCAAAATCGCATATACAATAAAAATAGCTAAAAGTAAAGTACCTGAAAGAGTAATCTACCTTTTCAGGCGCGGGTTGCGGAGGGCAAAAGTTAACCCACAATTTCATTCAATCATTCATTACATCATAAATTATGTCGATATCAAACACTACCATCTTCCAAAACTTAGGTTAATTCTATTTATCCATCTATAATGAACTTCCAATAGGCGTGAAAGGGAGCGGGAGAACAGCAAAGCTTCAATTACAGGACGCTGTACTCAAAAAAGAAGCTTAAACTCCTCCCTATGTGACGTCAAAAACCTCAAGGCTTTATAATACCACTAATACCAAAACGGGTTCGAAATTTAAAGGATGTTACACATCTACTACTCTCTGGTTTGACCTAGTTATTTGTTGTCGGTTATTCTTGGCATTTCTAAAACGATAAGTTGTTTACCGTTTAAAATTCACAATAAAAATACCTTCACATTCTATTCAATCTGTATTTTAACGGTTGCCTACCATAAATCCGTCCAGCCATAAACAAGGGACAATAAAAAAATTAGCAGCTTGTGAATTTAGACTTTTATGACACCTCAAGCCAATTTACCCTTTTTGTTTACAAAGTTCTTCCGGATCTTCCAGCTTTTACAGCAGAAAGAAACAAACATGAAATACCATGTCTCCGGGGACTGGTTTGACCGGGCGATAAAGAAAATAAAGATTGAGGGGAGATGCCTCGTTTCAACTTTAAAAAATATTTCCGACTATTTCTTGCAGAAACCGGTTCTCTAAGTGAGTGTTCTGAATAAAGTCAGAGGTATGTTCTTGCTGCAGATTCTAAGAAAAACGAAATAAGCAGGTATTGGTAAAAATATCTCTCACTAACAACAAGTAGAATTTCAAACTGTTCAAATTGTCCTAACTTCTTTCATTAAGGGGATATAGTAGTAAAGTGCATTTCTGTAGATAATAATATTCAAGTTTTCACGTTACTCTTTCAGTAAAAGTTTGTATTCTCATATAAAGGTCAATCGACCAACAATTGTGTTCACGATTAAGGCAAATGGATGTTGTATATGTTAATTTGTAACTTTGATCGGCGCATGAGGTTGAAAATCAGATTGTAAAATTACGTTCCCTTAGGTAATTTAAAATTTTCAATCAATAAAATAATTATTTAATGTATTATCATCCTCTGTTATCATTTGTTTTATAAACTCTTAAAAATAATGACGCAGGTTCCGTATACATGAAAAGTCAACATAATAAAAATTAGGGTAAGTGTCTAAACAATGCCTTTAATAATCGTTTATGTATAAAAGCAGTCTAAAAATATTAATTACACGTACGTAGAAAGCTGTTAAAAATCAAGTAACGCGTGCAATGTTCGCAGCAATCGCACGGATGTAACGCATGCAACAACGCACGCGCGTGTGTGTTGCCTCCATAAGGAAATTCGTAGGATCCTAGTAGTAACACTACTATTCTCTTACACCCGTTTTTGTTTTATAAAGTTGTTTGTCTGAATATGTACGATTTGTCTAAAAGAAATTAGGTAGTGTTGATGCAGTAAATGAGAAGAATGAGATTAAAAGTTAAGGAAAAAGCTTCTATCATTACCTGTTGTTTTAATATCTTATGTACTCGGTAATTGTGTGCGTATCGACGTATTACAAAGGTAATGCTTTGATTAACAATGGTAAGTTTTTTTCGTAAAAGTGGGTACACAATTAACAGACCTTTTCAACACCAGTAGCATACACGTGTATGCCATGATGAAATGTTCCCCAAAATCCAATAGCATACATGTATATGCCGTGTTTCTAATTGAAACTAAAGCGAAGATTAAAGTCTGAAACAGATGTTATTTGTTACGATAAATTGTGGAATCATCAATAGATGGCAGGGCAAAAGCAGTTTCTAAGTAGGAATTCTAAGCGCATTGCTGGGCCAACATTCTGGAAGTTTCTTTGTTAGGGATTTAACTTTAAATTTTGTAGGAAAGTCCCTGATTCTGGGTATGGTGGCTAGCACAAGTTAAATTGCCGTAGTCGTAGGATTGCCAACATGAGCGCAGTTACGGAGTGCATGGGGAGCATTGCCCCCAACTTTTTGACAGAAAATAAAAATTCCCTCCCCCTATCCATCCTCTATCCAATATAATATAAGGTCACTTACCGACTGATCATCAATATTCTCAGCCAAACTACAAGAGCTAGAAACACCAAATTTGGCACCAAGGTATAGGACCATGAGTAGGTAAAGAGGAAAATCCGACATTTTGAAAAAGTCGCCATCTTAGAGCCAAAATGGCCGCCAAACCCGTTGTTGAATAGCATACACAGCCTAAACGACTAGGGCTACTGAAATGAAATTTGGTACGAAGATACAACAACAACACTAGTAAGTAACGAAAATATTATCAATTTTTCAAAAAGTCACAGTCTTGGATGAAAAACGCCGGCAGAAAATTCCATTTTCTACACCGTTTGAGCTAGAGATACGAATTTGGCATGAAGGTGTATGACCAAGGGTAGCTTAGGAAAATATTGCAAAATGTTGAAAAAGTCGCCATCTTGGATCCAAAATTTGTTCCAAACCCATTGTTGTATCGAATACACACCCTAAACCAATAGGGCTAGAAACATGAAATTTGGTATAAAGGTAGACTGTTACTAGAAGGTAAAAAATATTACGGGATATATTCAAAGATGCCATCTTGGATCCAAAATGGCGGACCCCAAGATTTATTTTCTACACCGTCTAAGCTAGAGATTCGAAATTTGGCATAAAGGTGTATTATCACAACTAGTTTAGGAAAACATTACGTTTTTAAAAAATCGCCACTTGGATTCAAAATGACCGTCCAAAAATCTATTTTTCACACCGTTCGAGCTAGAGAAATGAAATTTTATATGGGTGTATCATCATGAGTAGGTCACGACAATATAGGAAAACTTTATCAAAGTCGCCATCTTTAATCCAAAATGACCGCCCGAAAACCCATTTCTCAAACCACAGAAGCTGGAAAAACTAAAATTGGTATGAAGGTGTGAAGGTATGCACGGGTAGGTTACAATACACGGGGCAAACCTCCCCTAGTGGGGGGGGCGCAACCCCGGGTTTTGCATGGAGATCAGCACCAAGGGGGGGGGACACTACCCCAGAGATTCTGTTTACGATAAAGTAGGTACAGCCCCTTCCGCAAAACCAACCAAGTTGGGAACGTAGTTCCCACGGGGGCTGAGGCAGCGCCCCCCAGCAAAGCATAGCGAATCCATATAATATACAGTATAGCCCCATGGTCATTGACTCACTCACTGATCATCAATATTCCCATGCTAAACTAGTGGAGATAGAAAATCCAAATGTAGTATGAATGTGTATGACCAAGAGTAGGTAAAGGGAAAATATAGAATTTTTGGATTCAAAATGGCCGCCAAACCCATTGTTGTAGGGAATACACAGCCTAAACAGCTTGGGCTACTAGGATGAAATTTGGCATAAAGGTACACTATCACCAATAGGTTCCGAAAATATTACAAAGTATTTGCAAAGACGCAATCTTGAATCCAAAATGGCGGACCCAAAAATTCATTTTCCAGACCGTTTGAGCTAGAGATACGAAATTTGGCATAAAGGTGTACTATCAAGAGTAGTTTAGGAAACTATTCGAACATTTTGAAAAAAGTTGCGTCTTGGATTCAAAGTGGCCGCCAAAACTATTTTCCACACCGTTCGAGCTAGAAAAATGAAATTTTATATGAAGGTGTACCATCACGAGTAGGTCACGACAATATAAGAAAACGTTAAAAAGTCGCCATCTTTAATCCTAAATGGCCGCCGAAAAACATTTTTCAAACCACTGACGCTAGAAAAACGAAATTTGGTATGAAGGTGTATGACCAAGGGAAGGTTACAATGAATGGGGTAAACCTCCCCTATGGGCGGTAACCCGCGGAGGATTGGGGCAGATTGGCACCATAGGGGTGCAGTACCCCAGAGATTCTGGTTACGATAAAGGGGCGCAGCCCCCCAAATCTCCAAAAGCATCGAACGGGGGTCTGAGGGCAGAGACCCCATCGAAGCAAAGCAAGTCCATATAATATATAACCGGTCACTGACACTCACTCATCAAAATTCCCAGGTCAAACTACTGGAGCTAGAAACACCACATTTGTTATGAATGTGTATTATCAAGAGTAGGTAAAGGGTAAAATCCGACGTTCTGGAAAAGTCGCCATCTTGGATTCAAAATGGACGCCAAACCCATTGTTGTATTGAATACAGAGCCTAAACAACTTGG
>JAGDQP010029501.1:0-23319 GCA_022664845.1 Lepisma saccharinum | reverse complement strand
CCTGCAGGGACTTGATCGGACGAAATTTGTCAGTATCACAACTGATGGCTCTCCCTGTATAGTACGTTCAAAAAGTAGACTTCAGGGAAAGAACCAGATTGTTATGCAGTTATAGGATATGATTATATTCGAGCCATCGAAACCATGCCTAGCCTGTGGGGGAAAGAGATTTCTAATAAAATCTTTGTTCAATTCTCATAATAAAGACCTGCCACTGAAAACTATCACGAAATGTCCTCTGTCAGCTATTATGTAACGTTAATATCAGGACTCCGATACGAGTGTCATGTGAGATTTACGGATTTCCTACAACTGACAGCTTCATTTTCTTTGTTCTCTGCTGCCTTTTCAGTTGATGTTGAAGGCGTTAAAGAAGAAATGCAGCTTGAAGTTACTGATCTGCAATGTGATTCAATCTTCAAGAGACATTAAAAAATGTATTCTTACAAGAATTTTATTCAAAATACTTGGTTAAAAAACATCCCACAATAAAAATGAATGCTGCCAAGGTACTTCCAATGTTTGGCAACACACATCTTTGTGAACAGTTTTTCTCCATCTTGAAGTTAAACAAAACCAAACTACGAAGCCAGCTTACCGAGAAACACTAACAAGGGATCCTTACGAACCAAGTTCCGGAGAATTTCACCGGACTTGGACCAAAAGATACGAGAGAGGGCACGGAGACTGAGGGTGAGAACATATCTCTCGGAGCAGGAGTGTGAGAGACAGGAGAACGGGTTAAGAGCCAAGGGTCAAGAGATACCGACTGCAGGTTTCCCATGCACCTCTTGACCTGAAAAGACAGACACGTCTCTTCTGTCTCTCCTCTTATCCACTTCTCACTCTCTCACCGCCCCTTCTCTTTTCTCGTGCAGTTTATCTGAACACGTAAGCTAAATAGTAAGTACGTATCTCTCTCTCTATCTCTTTCTCCGTTCCTCTTCTATGTCTAGAAATATATGAATAGAATGGCATAATACAATCCTTTTGGAATTCTGATTAAGTGCTGTACAATTATTTGATAGAGATTCTAATGTTCTGTGTTTCTCTTTCTATCGCTGCAGGATGAATCCGAAAGTGGTAATTCTCCTGCTGGTGTAGGAATTTGGTACAGCTGATGACGCACCATCCACTGCGGACCGGGAAATGTTCAACCAGATTCGTGGCGAGTTATTGGATGAACGAGTGATTGATTGTTGAGCGGTATGAATCTCTGGCATTTGATGACTCTCCAGACCTGGATGTTGACGCAACTGATCCTGCATTTGGTGATGATGAGGATATCGAAATGGCATCGCAATCCACAGCAACTCAACATGTGCCGGAACAGTCTGATGAAGAAGAAGCACCGTCATCTCAGAGCAGTGACTCGTCGTATGTGCCGACACCGGAAAGAAGAAAGGAATTAGCGAACTGTCAGACGAATATAAAGAACGGATTCCAGTACTGGGCAAGCACAATTGGAGGAAAGAGTCTCTGGCGTCTGTTCAATACAAGTTTGCAAAGATCAAATCGATTGGCGTGCTGCGGAACTATGAACGATAGTGAGAAAAGATACCGTCGCGCGTGAAGATCAGTTCTATAAACACCAGAGTCTTCGAGCACTTTAAAGAGATGTCTGCACGCAATGCCATCATTAACGACAGAACTATCAGACAGTGGGCTCTGCAAATTAAACGTCAGGAGGGCATCAGATCACGGATTTACAAATTTAAGAAAAGAAACAGGATCGTCTCGCGATCAATTACGCATAAAGTGTCAAAGAACTGCACCTCAAAAGAGCAGGATATTCAGCAGAAATCAGATAAATTCGTTTTAAAGTAATGAAGGAATTGAAATGCATGGCAATATAATCAGGAACAATTTGCAAGCAATTAGGTTTCAATTCCTTCATTATTTTAAAACAAAACGGTGTTTTCAGGCTATTAGTTCATACTAATGTTACACGCCATCATTTCTCACAATAATGCATTTACGGCAAAACTGGCTTAAGAAACGCATTTCTCTTAAAATTCTAGCCCAGAATGACATATTACACGACCCCCTTCCCATTTAAGAAAACCAATCGAGATTCAATATGGCGGCCATGAAGAATATACCTTCTAACAAGTAGCGCCTCCCACCCAGTACCCATTACTATGTATCTGATTTCCATTTCTTTCAGCATTTTACAAATATAAGCGTATTTCCTTACTTTTTCTGCGCTCTTCAGAAACAAGAATCAGACTATTATCGATATCTCCCAAAGTAATTGCGCTCGAGTTACCAAAATTTGCATGTGCACATATTTTGACATTCTAACCATGATGGAAGAAAGAAAATTAGAACTTTCTCTGCCCCATCAGTATGTTTGCTTGTCAGTGGAAAATGCTTTCTCTTGCTTTGGTGTGTGTAACTACCTTAAAAAATTTGTTACCATAAATTGGAACTACTCTGTATATATGAAAGATGTCCTATCGAAAGGGACTAAGAGCCAACAAACAGTTGTAAACAAGGCGAAAAAAAATACAATGTACGGGGTTATATTAACTATATTACGAAAAACACATATCAATAACGACAAATATGCAGTCTATGATGAACAATATCACTGTTATCAAAATAATAGGTGTTAAATTCACGTCACCTAAAAAGAACACACCTCTTCTACCTGACTCGTAAATCGGACTCTACTGCCAGCAGTTTCAAATAGATAAAAAAGAAAGTTTCATATTACGTTTGAGCATGATTTGACAAACTATGAACATAATATGTAACATCATATTGATAAAGAATGCATTATATTCTTCTACATACGTTTACAATTACACCAACCTTAGGCCACAGGTGGTAAAGAAATAAACAAAACGTGGGATAGTTGTTTTCCGCGTCTCGACATGCATAAAGCATTGTAGGGAATTAAAACCGTTATAATTAATTTCAGTTAGTACAAAGTAATATCCAAGAAAATTATAACTTAATGTTTTATTATGACATTTCGGAGTACTTAGATTTGATGAGGATATATGGTATAAAAACTTAATTACTTTTTAATTACACGAAAGCAACATTTGAAGAAAACATATAAAAACTTTTGACATTAGGGATACTAGAGTGAATGTTTGATCAAACTATTATGAACGAAGTTCATGAACCAAACTTGTACTTCGTAACAAAGTTTAGAGTTAAAAATAAATGATCGGCTCAGGAGAACAAAATGGTAGCCTCCTGAAGAAAATTTTTAAGGTACACAAGAAGTTAAAAAATAAAAGCGTGTCTGAAAATCTGAGAAAAATCTAATGACTGTAAATCCGAAAAAGAAACTGTTTTTCAATCAAATTTTTCAAACGTAGTAATTTTTGTTTTCGTCGCAGCTCAAAAATTTGTTTCTGACGGTTACCATTTTCTTCCCACAAACCGTACAAATCTGGAATGTAAAAGAAGAGAAACCAAAATGTATGTTTTTAGACTATCTTATTAAATAAGGATACATGGTTTCGGAAAATGTATTGCGGTGCAACCTTGATTTGAGAGATAATCAATTTCTGAAATATCTTAATTGGGCATTTTAAATAGTAACTCTATTTCAAAATTTAAAACTAATTTATCGGCATATTCATTTTCCTCCCTAACATACCAATTATGCTGAATACGACATTTGTCAGTAAAGGAGGAAAAGATATACACAGGATTCTGCCATCCTGTATAGATAATACAGTAATGGTTTAGAGGTTTAAGTCGCGAAATACCGATGAAGACATAGGGCGTGCTCAAATTTCATTCACGCCGAACATTCTGATAGAAGTTTTTTTTTTATTTGTTAAAGTATACGGATATTGGGACGGTACTATAAATTAAGACCAGGGCTCTTATTCTCCTTTTCTCTCCCAACGGGACCGTAAAGGTTATTGACAAAGATGGGCTACAGCCTCAGTTGAAAAATCCATAAATATACAATCTACAATAAACCACTATCCAAGAATCTGATTGGACAGTAGTAGAAAAAATAAGCTGAAAATGAGCTAAAACAGAAATCCCGAAAGGAACTAGAAACTGTATGCGACGATTGTTAAAGTGTAGTACCATGAAACAAGTCCAGGTACGTACCAAACTCTTACACATTCAGCGTAGCACCCTCATTTCGGTAATATCCAATTTCTTTCCCTGTGGCTTTTTTATAGGCCACGTTTCTACTCCGTACATCATTGCTGGTCTAATCACTGTTTTGTAAACCATTCCTTTATTCTTGACCGTGATTCTGCGGTCTCAGAGAACGCCAAATACTTTCTTCCTATTTCGCCATCCCTCTTGCATTTTTTTTTTAAAGATTAAATCACCATTTGCAGTAACAAGCTGGACAAGCAATATGCGGTAAAATTTGAATAGAGACGAGCTAGTATTTACGTAGCTTCCTAAATGAAAGAGTGACTGAGTATCGAGTCAAAGAAAAAGTGCTAATCAATAATGGAAAATGAATACAAGAAAATGGAAAATAATTATACCAAAAAGAAATTCGAAAAACTACTAGATAAAATCTTTTAAGACAATAGGTCAAGGATGAAGTAAGGAAACAAGAATGTTGGAAGAAGGGAAAAAACAAGATTACTGCACGTTTAGACCGAGATTCAGGTTTGCTATCAAATCCTGAATGAAGGCTTCTTCCCAGAGACGGCGTGGAGATGTTTGTGGACAGGAATCAATAGAGGATGGATGACAGCGACACAGAAACTCATATCCAAGTCTGTGCAATTCCGTGTGCGCGGAAACTGAGGCATTGGGTCTGTGGAGTCGGAAGCAATTTTTGCCTTGCTGGAGTCGGAGTCGTCAAAAACATACCGATTCCGACTCCTGCTAAATGCAAATTGTAGCATAATTCGTTAAAAATTTAAATTTCCCATAGGATTATGGCTTAGTAGGAGTTCTCGCTGGGTTCTGAGTTAATCTTTGCTTAAAAGAATATGCATCAATCTATGAAAAAAGCTCTCACGAGGCAGTTGTATTAGCGGTTAGTTGTTGACTTATTGTAGATAATAAAAATGCAATTATATATTTCCAATTTCAGAGATTAAATTCACTTTACTTATCATTTCAGGTTATATTAATCCCTATTCAAAACTGACATTCTTTTCTACCTCCTACCTACCTCCCTACCCGCCGTAAACTTTCGAACCTTGCATTCCTTTAAAAGTTATTCATTTGAACTTTACTTTTAAGGCCTTTAGGCAACTTTGGCTCAGGTTGAATGGATGATGATGGGAGAATTGATGGAATGAAAAAAGTGGGAGGAAACGAGACAACTCCTAGAAACCCCACACACGCGGTGTTTGTCCACTACAAAATGCATATGGTATGAGCCGGGATCGATCCGAAGACCCCATGCACCAGAGATGAGCACTGTACCACCTTAATAATTATGAATGGTAATGTCCGGATAAATGATATTCTTCCCTTGTTTAAGTTACATGTTCCGAGAGCTAGTAACACGTGTAACGACTACTTCTACATCAAAACTCTAGGATTATCTTTAGGAAGGAAATAATTTTTAATCAAACTTTCCATACCAGTATCACTTCTGACTTTTACCTTCACAAAAATACCTTCACGATATTTTGCGAAACGGAGTTAGTTACCTTACTATCATATCTATTGTATGTTCTTATATCTATTATATTTGGTTTTGTTCATACTAAAGTGTTTGTTTTTAGTGTAGTTTTTCCTTGTGTAAAATGGCTACCATGTACTGTACCTAGGATATAATATACTTTAAATTAATAAATAAATACTATTTTAATTTTATATTATACCAATCGTCCAGCTGCAGCGCCGATTATTTACATTATAATAATCGTGCGTCGATTATTAAACTCGTATTTCTATACAGGAGGTGCTATGTTTAATTATATCTTCCACCATTTTGTACGCTAATATGAAATTTCAAATAACAAGCTTAATGTGTGCTTATCAAGGTTCTAAAAGCAGCCTGATGATTCTCCCTGATTGTACTTTGCGTTTATCAATTAACGTAAGAAGAATATATTACAAATTTTATAAAGGTCGGAGTCAGTAGTATTAAAAATTCAGAAGCCGGAGTCGGAGTCGAAGCTCCTGTGTACCGTCTCCGCAGCCCTGCTGTTGAACACGGTGATTATTGTCACGGAAGTTTAAGTGACCATCTGTTTCTTCCACATAGAATGCAGGGTAGATTGTGCAGGACTGTACATGATGTTTGAAGTTTCACAGGTTCCTTTGGAAGTAAAGTGAAGTTGCCATTGGCTGTGTTAATTAAGATAGTAAAAACTTTGGTAAACTTTATTTTTATACGGGCCAGTCTAGTAACTTTGGACTTCGCCCCGTCACGATTCGCAGCTATTAAAATCCACACCCACGGCCCTGCCGGGACTCGAGCTCGAGCCGATGGTCTACCGCCGCAGACCGCTCGGCCAGCTTGATTAAGATAGTAGAAGACGTAATAAGGATAGGGCAGATTTTACATTTGGCGTTGTTTCATCTGTGGGTGGGAACCGAAGACAACTTGGGAGAAGGGTTAGTGGGAACTAAGATGTTTTAAAAGGAAGGGTGCTGCAATACTAACCTCGGTTTAATGGAAAAACCTGATCTGGTATTGGGTTCAGACTGGAGTATATGAAAGTGGGAATGCAGAATAAATTTGATCTTGGTTAGTTTAGGATAAAGCTGAGTGATCAGAGTCGGTGGATTTGGATTGATACTGGAAGTAAGAGTGGATTGAATGTCCAAGGATGCACGTCGGATTTGCAACAAATAAAATTCATACCAAATCAATTTAAGCTACAAGAAAATTGATACACGTTACTTGCTAGGCATTTAGAAAATTCTTCAAGAATGTTTAAAAACTTTCCCGATATGACACTATTATCTTGCCAACGTAGTTATGGGTTACCTATTATTAACACTGGAAAGTCTTTCACGGAAAACCTTCACTAACATGGGAGAAAAAGCCGATTTATCGTCTGAAATACAAAATATCTCTGTAATTCTTTGTTTGATCCAATCTTCCACTTTGACGTATTACCTGTAATATTTTAAGTCAGAATGAAGAAGAAAAAAAAATAGCTTACTGCAAGCAAATGGATAAAATCCTACGAGCAATAACAGTAGGCACACGGATTGGAAAACCCTTAAAACAATAGCCTTCAGGAATGTTTCCGCGAATCATTTCATGAAATTCTTCATTGCTTGACGACACTCCAGTTTTGTGCTCTAGTTCGTAAGCAGTGAGAGCAGGTCCAAGCAGATGACTCAGATGGTTATCCCAGTTAGTATTTAAACCAACGTCCTGGAAAAAAACGGAACAAAATATTTCAGTATCTATTATGAAGAATTTAACAGCCCTGAAGTGTTAAATAACATTTTGCACCACAAAATAATAATATATTTTAATATATATTTAATGGTAATGGTAATGAAAACGTATAAAAACACTGTACTGTTTTACAGTTTAATTGCGCTTTTAGAATACATCTTAATAGGTATTAATTTGGTATCAGCTATTCAGTGTTTCAATTACAGTACTTCCAAAACTATAATAAAACTACTTATTCTGGAAATCATAACAAAAGAAAACAGACCTTTCTATAACACAGAATTGACTAAAACATGAAAACATTATAATGTTATTCCATCTTGTTCCACCAAGCAAAAATAGTTTTCATGCCGACATTTTTGGGAATCTATTAGTAAATTAAAAGGCTATTGTTAGAAGGAAAGCCAGTCATTAATGGAAATATATTATTCCGTACTTTAAGGATATAAAAATACTATCGAAATTAAGGAAGTATGCAAAATAACAATATATAGTCGTTTAAGATGCAAAACTCAGAAAAAGCAAATTTTACACAAGAGGAGAAAACACATCACCGTTGATTCATTTTTCATAACCCATATTTGTCACTTGTTTGCAAGTAAAACCGCGTAACCTGAAGAAAACTGAAAAATAGTCTTTCAGAACACAATTTATTCCTTAAAAATGTGTATAGTTATGGTTAATTAAAGACATATACGAGTATTTATATATATCTACAAATAGTGCTTTATATCTTCCAGCTGTATAAGGCTTGTTCTCGCTCAAACACACTGTTTACAGCATTTTTCAACCAAAAAACAAACAAAGCTATTATTGTAGACGATGCACAGGATAGTCGTGGTGCGTTTTGGCGCGAAATATCGTTTCCAAAAAAAAATTAGATAAGAAGTTTTGCATATTAAGCGACGATATATTTTATTCAACTAAATTCTCCGAGTTACCGAGTATCAATATTTTGTATGCTCAAGAACGAAGCTTTCTGTAACATTCTCTACATCACCTGGTCCAAGAATATCATTCGGAAAGTTCTCTGAACAGTGTTGGGTATCTATTTCAAACGTTATAAGGATACTTACTCCTTTGAAAATTAGCAGGTCAACTGGAAGGAACTCTATAAAATTTCAGGACAGGAATCAAGATTCAAACTTTAGGCTTTAACTTCACCCTGCTTGTAAATGATACCTCAACATCTATTTGAGCTAAAGACAGATTATTTTAATACCTATAACTTGCTTTTGTGTATTATACCTTTGTTTCTTTTACTTCAAGAGATATTTCAATTACCATAAACACTGATTTTGCCAAAATTCAGCGTTGACCATGAAGAACAAATGACCACCACGGATAAACGAAAGAGGTAAACAATTTTTTCACCTGGTTTGGTTCTGGGGAACAAGCTACCAAAGAATCATTTTTTTCTGAAACGGTTGTGCAACCAGCACTGGATGATTTCACGTAGGAGTGACCCCTCCTCACACAATGGTAAATCTACGTATTTACTCGAATAAATTCAATTTTCCTCCGCAAATTCGAGTTGAAAAATGAAGGTGCCAGATAGATGCGGATGATTTTAAAGAAATTAATATTCTTCAGGCAAGAGACCTGAGTATTTTTCCGAGGGGAAAAATTATGGTTATAATTGAATCGGCAGTTGGAAGAAGGCAAGAAGAAGGAAGAAGGAAGAACGCCAAAAATTTGAAAATCTAGTTTACGCCGGATTTGATATCTGGAAGGGATCGCGCATCTATACAAAGCACAAAGAAAGCGAAAAAACATTAGTAAAGTTTTAAAAAACAGGTGTGATAGAGATGGACAAAATAGCGTAGCAGCTAATTTGCCAGTGTTACTTTGGTTAAACTGCTATCACTGCTACAGCCGATGAAAAATAGCAGCGACTGGCTTAACTGACGACAGCTCTAATGCCTTACCCATTTTTCTCCGAAGCTTGCTAAGGGTAAAACACATTGTTTCCTTTTTCTAAACAAAACTGCTGGCAGAACGAAACAAAAGGGTAGAGGATTGTCTGCGGAGAGAACAATCAGGACGTGTGAACACTACGTAGTGGTGTCTGTTAAGCGTTTGCGGAAGTGGTATAAAGAGCTCTCGGAAAGCACTGGTCGCTAGTTGGCTTCGTGGCCTAATGGGTAAGACATTGGATTTTCCATTCAGTGGTTCCGGGTTCGGTATTAGTTCACCTAAGGTTTTTTTTTTTTTAAAAAAAAAAGAGAAATGTCTTTTTCCTTTCTGCCTTCGGAAAAAGCTCTGCTTTTGCGATTAACTTTTTTTTTTTCCTTTTAGGTGATGAAAACAATACGCACTTTAAACATTTCATACAATTCAAAGACATAGGTTAGAAAAAGTCCGGTTAGGTACTGTTTCTTAATATGCAATGAAAACATTTATTGTGTCAAACTGTAGCAACATATTAAAGCGTCAAGAAATTATTGTTACGGAATTATTCACTCCAGGATTCTTTACGTTAGCAAAATTGCGAGAATACTGTGACGTCATGATTTTTCCTCTCCGCAGACACTGGTAAGGGCAGAGGGACAAGTACCCCGAGCTCAGAGTCCAGGGACTTTGCCAGAACCCACCAAATGGGAGTTCTCAAGTATTATTTTTTACGATAAAAATAAATAGAAACTCTAAAATTCTACTTACAGCTTCCTAATTTTGGGTTTATACTCCCCAAACTGAAAATCCTGGCAGAATCACTGTATTGAGTCAGATTTATTTATTTATTTTGCATAGCCGAAAACATCCAAGAACAAAATTCTGGCAAACTGATAGAGATGAACATCTACTGCGTGTATGAAATACTGCGCCGGAGGCGGGCACAGTGATTTGTCTTGTGCATCAGTCGCACGCCAAATCTAACACATTTATATCGAAAAGGCGCACCCCAAAGGCTCCCAACCAGTTGTGCATATGGGAAAATACCCTTTTGCGTTCCCCTAGATCCGGGTCTCCGGTTTACCCACTTCCTTCTTACGTTTAATAAGGCACGTATCTATAAGTTAGTTTTGGAAGGAGACCACGGGCTTTCGATGGGGATCCACGGTGTGTCTGGGCATGGTGTATATACAGTGTTTATGAATTACACGAACAAACCTCTGGAGGTGATTCCTTACATCAAACGCAAGAAGAAATTCCTCTCACGAATTTCCGAAACGTGCATAGTTTCGGAGCTACAGGCTACCGAAAGCGTGGGAAAATGAACTTTCATATTTTTATCACCACGAACAGTAAGCTGATGCGGCATAGTATCGTCAAAAACTTTAAACCTGCTTAATTTGAAAATGAATGTTTCAAATTTCCGAAGATGAGGTAGGTCAAAATGAGCATGAATTAAACACTTCCCGTGTCAGTAAAGATGACATACGTCATTCATAGCATCCAATTGGGAAATGATATTCAATCTCTTTGGTATGAAATAAATAAAACGCTCGGTGAAATTATGCAATTCTTACTTCTACTTGTTACGCAACCACACTTTTTTTTAAAAAACAATCGTTCGGTATATGGAATCTATTAAGATGTCGACTTGGCGCAAACGAATTATTGTCCTGGTGGAAAACCGTCCCATTCATGCTCGTTTCGACCCATCAGAGAATTTCCCTTTGGGAAATCCCTTGCGCGCCCATTAAGGGATTTTGAAATATGCATTTTGGATGGTGTAGATTTAAAGTCTTTCACGGTGCTATGCCGCATTAGCTCTACTGTTCGTGGTGATATAAATATGAAGCTGTACAGTTCATTTTCCCACGTCTTCGGCAACCTGTAGCTATACTAACAGTTATAGTAAGAACTAAACTACCATAGTACATCACTCTCCTGCACACGTAACAGGATACAAGTAAATAAATCAGTCTAAAATGGTGTTTTACACTGCTTTTTCACAGTCGGGAATAAATAACTCGCATTTAGATACGTTTTCTTTTAAACTGCTATTGTTAACAGATATTTGCATATAGCAACTATTGCTATCACTGTTACGAAATAACAGCAGTTTTGCCTATTCCTAGCGCGAAATTTCTGTCAGTTGGGAGCAGGAAAAAAATCTGAATTTATTACTTACTTGTAACTTTAGAGTTCATTGTGCATAAATTTATTGTAAATAATATTCATTTAAATGTTTTTATTGCATTTTTTCTTCATTTTTCTGGTCGGTTTTCCCATATATTGTCTCACCGCTTTCAACTGCGCAGACGTTTTTTTCCATCAGTTGGAAGAAGGAAATAAATCAACCAGCGTTTTTTTTTAATTCAACAAGAAAAAATACAATAGGTGGAATCTGTCTGAACAGTACACAAGGATCAGATGACCGTTCTAAATATCCAGTAAAAATATAGTTTCCTTTCAATAAATAATAAAAATATTATACAGTTTTTGTCGATTTCCCACAAATCAGATTTGTGTATTTATTTCCTTCTTCCAACTACCGATTCAATTATCTGCTTTCAAATATTTATTTCTATTTGGAATTATTCACATTACTTAAGAACTAAAGAATACATTATTAAAGCTTAAATTTGCAACGTTATTCACTACCATCATTCGATACTGCTTTCTGCTAAACATTTTAATGTGTAACAACAATCGTACTGTAAATATCGCTTGCTTTCCCTGTCCAACAGGCGAAGATAAATGTAGATGGACAATGCAAGTACATTATAACACGAAATAAATAGTGTGTTTAACTCAGAAACATTATATTACTGACAATATGAAATATTAATAGTAAAACACGCGCACCAGAAATAACGAAAACAAAATATTGAATGAAAAATCATACCCTACCCTTCTATTTTCCACAATCAAAGCTTTCAACTGAATTTCCAATTCACAACTAGCTTGTAGGTGATCTGACCAACCGGGCACAAGTCGCGCTGCATATGGTTTAATTGTTTCATCTGTTAAAGACTTGATACAGGTTTCGGACATTGGTTTCCATTTAGAACGCTCATTCAAGTCAAAACTGCAGAATTCAACCATATCACTGACCTAAAATAAAATAACAGACAATTCTTGGAACAAACACGAAATATAGTGACTTTTTTTATGTGTACATGTGAATATGTCTGATCTAATGCGAAAGTAAGCTGTAAGTATTATCATTTTTTCTCCTTCATTTGTCTTAAATTGCCTTCCCGGCTTTCCTTTGTACTAGTTATATATAATAATACACAGCCATATTCAATCCACTACTGGATGAGGCCTCTCCCGGAGGGAGGAGGTGGTCTACTGCTCCCACGCTGACCAGACGTGTTGGGAGAGGAGAGCCGAAGCTCTCAACTGTGATCGCTACCTCTTTATTCAGGTCGCTACCCAGTTGGCCTCACGACGCTGGGTGGACGCCGCACAGGCAACACCATCTGGAGTACTGATATATATAAAAGCAAATTTTACAAATTTTAATTTAGATCAAGACAATATAAAAAATCAACTTCCAATCCAAACTTAATTTTTTATTAATTTTCTCCGTAAAGCAAGTAAACTGGTGATCATAAGGCTCAGCAGTGTATTTTATCATAACATATATTCAACTTATACATTTATTTTAATTACATAAGCTTATTTATGATTGTCCAAAGTATTGCATGACAAGGGACGCTACCTTCGCCATTCTTATCCTCAAAAATTGAACAAACTTGTAGAAATGATGCCATGTGGCTTTAACAAAAACACCAAGTTATAATAAAACACCAAGTGATCTTAGAGCATATGAAAATGTGGTACGTGAAATATCGACATTTACATGTATACTTAGAAAGATGCTGTTAAGTCGAATAATTAGTAATTTACGAACTGTCTTACTTCCAACTAACAGCGAACAAACTGTGACGTAGTGCGTGAAAGTACCACAGTAAGATACTTTTGGATTTTCCATCTACGAGCTATAGATAGAGTGAAAGAAAAGTATATAGCATTTGCTGCGCCATGAAACACCTTCGAAACAAAACCTTCATACACCCCGTGGCTGCTGTTTATGCAACAGGTTTCGTTATACTTATGTTTAAAGTTACACAGATAATTATGATTATCGGCAAGTCCACTGATCGCATTTTTCCCTTAGAAATTTGAGAAAACTAATAAACTGACTTTATGTAGTGTACAAATATTCACTTTCATTAAAACGTCTGGTTTTGCCCACTCATCATACAACCTGTGTAAAATTTCAGTATTGTTCGTATTATCATAAATTGATGCAAAAGTTACAAGAGTGTCAAACGACATAATTATTTTAAGACAAAGTTATGTGATCCAACTGAAAAAGCAGATTTTGTTTTATTTTTTTAATTCTTTCTTTGAAAGAAAAAGGAAATGAGGCTGGAGAGGAGAGAGAATAGTTAAACACAATCATCGCTGGTACAAAATATCAAGTATGCTTTTATTCACAAAGGGAAAAGAACAGAGACGACGAATAGCATGCAAGAGAAAATAAAAAGTAAGTTCTCTTACATTCAAGAGAAGTAAGTGTAAGTGAATAGGTTCCAAAACGAAAAATGGCGATATCAGATAAGGAAGAGTGGCGGAAAACTTTTCATCAATATACACACATGCGACACGTAGATAAGAATCAAAGAAAGAATAATAACGCTACAACACTGACCCGTTCTATCTCAATTCAAGCAGGGGACATACCGATCAAGTCATGCATTTTTCTAAGCTATTGATGGAAATTTAAGAGACCCGTATTTTTTATTTTTTTCCGAAGAAAAAAAATTCTACCGGGATATTCCTTCTTAAAGTTCATTGTTGATAATTATTGAAGCTGGAATTGATTGATATAAGGAAATCGTTCTCTTTTTATTTCATTATAGTGGCGAAACATGTGTGTTCTAAACACTGACCAAGTTTCATAATAGACCAGACATTGGTTTAAGTTTTACTGCTAAATGTTTCCTGCAAAAAATTGAGATCCTACTAAACTAATACAAATATCTATCTATTTTTCTTTCATTTCTAATTATCTGGTAGCTGAGAAGTGCGATTATCGTCGATTATTATGTAACAATCCAACCTCTTGTACCAGTATTTCTCCATATTGTTGTGATGGGATATATTACTTGCTTCTACACAGTATTCAGTCTTTATACATGATTTGCTGAACGTGACTATCATCCTTAAGATCAATGCTTTGTTATGTTCTTAGTATTATAACACATATTCTATAAAAAAGAATGACTTCCTCTTTATGACAATTATTTGCTGATATGATTTGTACAACATACCATATTTTGAGCTTCAACACGAAACTACGAACTTCAAGAAAAAATATCTTGGTTTATCTCTTCTGACCTGTACATTTTTAACTGCCTGAACTGAGTTAAAATGAATCCACTACAAAGACATTTTAATGTATCTGAAAAATGAGATACATAAATACATTCAAAGAAATGTACAAACTAGTAAAATTACACGACAAAGAGCAAAAAGGTTATTGTAACAGAAAACTACATAAAACAAATTTAGTCAGAACAAAATTAATAAAAATATAACTTATCGACCAACCAACCTGAACATTCGCATAAAACAACTTATGATTGAAGACACATCCAACAGTTTTATAGGGATAACTTGGCGGTTTCTTCCGATTGTTAACACCATCTTTCTGGCTATGCACATATCTTCCACCTGCAACAACAGACATATTTGTAGGGATTCACTTTGTCAAAACCCGTGTTAAACGAGTAAAACGTTGATACACATTATTTCCGTTTTTCATATAAACGAAACGTTTTAGGAAGTAATTGATGTTATTGGAAATAATAATTTGTATTGAATCAAATGTAAATATACTGTGAACGCTATAACGAATGTCGAATCTTGAGGTTAGCTACTTTCAAGAACGTAAAACTTACCTAATTTTCTGCCCCCAAATGTACTGAAATCTTCTGAATAGTTGCTACGCTTTTCGACAACATGCCATTGTCTTTGTCAGGCATTATGGCCAAAGAGTAACCGATTAGGTAATAATGTGTGATTTTAGTTGTGGGTGGTGCTGTTTATGTGTGTGTATAATCACATCTGCAAAAACGTGAAACAAAACATATTTACATATCACCTAAGATTTGTGAGCGCTGCAAAATCCATGTTTTCTACTTTCAAGAAATTAAAATATTGCTTAAAATTGATTGGACATCAAGTCAGTGTACTTACTACATACATTCACTTGAAAGAGCTACTTCCACTTTGTCACAACCGATATGTTGGATATTTCTAACTATATGAATATAGAGTTAGTGCATATATTAGGGTAAAGCGAATACAAAATATTCTGTGCCGAGTACTAGATCTATTTTGGACAAATATCAGTTTACAGCAAGATTATGTTAGGATATTTTTTTTTCTGTACTTCCTTTTCCTCTTGTTTTGGATCTGCGAATGTTGTTCTTACTCCTATGTGATATGTCTGGAATGTGATCCTGTAGTATCCTGCAGTAGTCATCCATTAAACACCTCGTTAAGGTCTGGGTGAAATCGTTTCTCTTGCTTCTCGCTCACTGCACCACTGTTTTCAGGGGAAAATTCGAAGTGAACACGTCAAAATAAGTTTAAAGCTCACGGAACATCCCAACATTCTGAACTTGGTCGACATATTATCAATAATGGTATCATAGTCAGGTCCTTGCTGTGGAAACTTCTCGCAGGTGATCGTGAAACTGCTTCCAGATTTTGGCAACCTTTAACAGACAGTTTCACAATGTCCAATTTTATTAGCAGCGCTAGCAGGAGAATTTCCCTTCTAACAACATGGCATTTAGTTCCCTGGTTGGATATTGTTACTTGGTGGCCACATTTTCGTTACCGTGTTTACTTCCCGCTTACTTTCCCATTCGCAGAGGAAACATAGATAGCTCCTGCTAGTTTACAAGAAATGAAAGAGATGAGGCCCATTTCTTCCGTACATTTATAATGAAATATTTCTTATCTTCCTAATACACATGCATGTAAGTTCCCTTTACACAAATACCTGCTGTGTGTATTTTCCAACATTGCAAGAATTTCGTCTAAATACGAGGTGCGGTCACGCGTTGAATAATGCTATGTATACAGTGATAATGCTAAAAAAAAAACCTCCCAAGAGTACTTCCTGAAGGAAACAAAGTATCTAATTATGTTCAAATGTTCAACACAAACCTGTTGTACTCTCCCAAAAAACTGAACTTGCTGCACATGTGAGAACCCAGGCCCAAGGTTGATTCTCTTCTTTAGTTCCAATACAAACATATGCATCCAATCCAAATCCTAGCAATAGACTGCAGAGTAACAGTGCATGATTTTCTATACCCTAAAAATAAAAACAAAACACATTGAAATATCACTCAATAGCAGCCTGACTACAAAATATAGTTTCCACCAATAGTTGGTACTTTTGCTGCTGAAAGTACCTGTAGAACTCAGATAAATAAACCAGATTTCTAATATATTTGCCTGTTGGCATCGCTGAAACTTATTTTATATGTGTGTTTTTTTCTTTCTTTGTTAATGTTTCAGTGTAAACATAACCACCATACGCTTCACTTAAAATGTACTAGTAAATGAATAAATTAATATGCGAAGTACAGTCAATAAGTTCCGAGAAAATGTTCCAGGGATGCTCTCCATCGCAAACGTTCCGCATTGTGGAGAGGAAACACCTAGATTCGTCAACAAAACCATGTTCAGGGACATTCTTGGCTCCTGTTCGCCGCAAACGCCTTGCACTACAGAGAAGAAACACTTGGATTTTGCATCAGGCAATGCTCCCGCCCACTGTTCCATACTGATGGCCGCCTATTTGTCACAACACAGTGTCACTGTTTTGCCACAACTGCCCTATTCCCCCGACTTGACATTAGCCGATTACTACCTCTTCCCACGCATAAAGAATCTGGTTAAAACCAAGGATCAGTTAAACCTAATGAAGTAAATGAGTGTACAATTGTTGAAATTTTCTTCCAGAATGCCGAAATATCACCATGGATACGAAGCTAAAGAATAAAGCTGTTATTAAATTCAGGATCAACGAGCAGTTCAATCTGTTTTAAAACATGCACACCTACAAGTCAGATATCTTGGAATTTTACACTTATCTCCAACGTCACGGACGCAGAAACTGATCAACAAACGAACGAATATCTTGTTCAAAATCTACTAAACTCACCAAGAAGAAATTTCACAGGTAATGAATACTCACAGTAATCCAATATTTTCTCTGAACTTTGCCACATATTCTGGAAGCCTTTATTAGTCATTTTAATAACATACTCGCATTGTCTTGGGAGTGACAGGAGTAAATGAGAGGAACGAATTGTGCGTACCCGAAAGCGAACTTTGTGCTGGATTCCAATGCGATTCCCATGGTACTGAAGTAAAAATTTGCAAATATTGCAACCAACCGAGTTCTTCGTTCGCTTCGCCCTGTTATAAAGGAAATAAAACTAAATATCTGTTTTGAGTTATAGAATATATCGATAGCGAAAAATAAAAAATATTCCGAATATGGTGATATAAGCAAGGCTCCACTGAAGGGTTGAATACAGTTAAAGTGTTCCTAGGATTTTTCGCATTGATTCTCAACTCTATAAGCAAGAAGGGTAGTCAAATGGTTACCAGAAAAATACTCACACCTTTCTTTACAGCAAAAAGAGTATGCTGATGCCACCATTGATCTGTAGTTGGAACAGACGCCAAGTAGGCTGGAACCTGAAATGGTATTAAAGAGACGAACCATGCAGCTTCCCTCGGGGTTTCCAGAAGTCTTCCAGTATTTAAAGGACTAACAAAATAGAATACAGGCCTAGAAAAGATACGGAAATTAATGTTTTTAAGCAAAATGAATTTATAAGACCATAACAACTAAGTAAGAACTATACAAAATAAATACATATTGTAAGTTGTAATATGATTCTATTAACAACAGACAAATAAGCTTGTAGTTTTCCAGTAACTTACCAGATTTTACACAAATTATCGGAAGTTCGAAATAGGCTATTGTCCGTATTTATATCTTAAACATGGGCAGGCAGTGGCCTTGTCCTTAATTGAATCGGAAGTTAGAAGGAAATAAACGCCCAAAATGAAGAAGTCCTGTTCTTGCGTGAAACGTTGCTTATTGAATAGGTACACAAGGCCAGTTCGAAGCACGAAACTGTTTATACAATACACAATTTATTTATTTCCTCTGACACTGTGAATTTATTAATTGAGAGACCTCTGGCACTAAAAAATAACTTTCGCCGTTTTGGCGTTTATTTCCTCCTTCCAACTACAGATTCAATTTTAGATACCACAAGAAAACAGCTGATGGTGGAAGTGAAAAAAACTTAAACTTACCACTTACAACAACTTGATCCTTCCCCCAATACCGATCCGACGTAGCGACTCCAATAGTAAACAACAAGGGCTGAATTAATGATCAAGGGAACGAAATTTTAAACATGAATAAAATTGAATCCTTGCTTAGCCGAATGGTTAGCACGCTCGTATTTGCTGCATGTGGTCCCGAGTTTAAACCCTAGTGAGGATACATTGAACGCAGTACTTTGGAACACATTTAAACAAAAATTCTAGACCTCATCGTTTGATGAAAAGCTCGTTTAGGACATTAATACTAATTCGAATGAAACGTAACAAAACATTAAAGGAAAATATGTTTAAAAAAATTAGAATTCTGTCAAAACTTTAAACAGATTCGAACGTATTAAATACCATTACGATGATATAACAGAAATAGAATAATAAAGACAAGACGACCTCTCCTGTTAAATTTAAATATGCTACTCTAGCAATTAAACGTAGTTCCGAATCTTTTTATTACTAATTAACATGTTTTAAATCCAACGATGTTACGGACAGGTTAGCCTGTATACATTATTTCAAATACATTGAATTCGTACTCTGAAAACAACTGAAGACAAACTCAGCACGTTTCTTAATTAGAGTTCAGTGACAGAAAATGTTGCCACAGAATTGAAATTCTGTGACGTTCGTCAAGAGCAACAATATTAATTTATACGTTTGATTTCGCTTTGTCTCATATTATGATCTGATAATATCGGCTGCATATACTATATATACAGAAAATTAGATATCAAAAAGGCTCAGTATGGTAGTGTTCTGGTTTGTTGTCTATGACTTACTATGGTGGACAACTGAACTTTTCGCTAAGTTGTTCTTAAGTAACTGAACCACCGTATTTCTTTGAAATACAATACTCTTGTACTACAGTGTACTTTTTTTGTTCCTTGTTTAAAGAGACTTTACACAGACATTAGTATCATTTTCCATAGAAACCACTAGTTTTTAACTTGGATATTATTTTTACAAATTCTAAGTTGCTGCTTGAAAGCAACATACGTTTTTTAAAGACTTAATGATGAAAAAAAATCAATAAGGAACCTAGATTCTTGGTGTTTCTCTACACGCAAATAAAATTAATAAAGTATATTTTAAAGCTAAAATATATAGATTGATAAGGAGAAAACTGAATAGTAATAATAATAATAAAGATTGTAACATTTAGCTGGCAAATAATACGGTTCCTTGATGGGCGCAAATAAAGCTCACATTCTTGAGACCACTTCACACACATTTTGTGAAGAACAATTCAAAATAATAGTTACAATTTCTTCTCAGAAAGTGCCTGATGCAAATGACTACAAATTAAACATATATTTGTAAGTAACCGCTTCCAATGTTGATTTTATTCTTTGCGAATACTCGCAATGCAAAATATCAAGTTTCGGTGTATTTTTAATATCTTAAAAATTGAAAAGAAATGCAGCACGACATATTAGTATGAATAATTTTTTAATTGATTTACTCACCGAAAAGAAGTAATGACTCTTGAATTTGAATTTATTTAGGGCCTTTAGGTATCTCAGGCTCAAGTCGAGATAGGGTGGGGGAGAGGACGTTGGCTAGTTTCTAAGTACTATCCTAGCATTTACCTGGTGTGACTACCGAAAAATCTGTCAGGATGGTGGCCGCTGGTTTGACTCTTGTGCTCAACAGATGAGACTTGTGTAGGTACAGGATTCTATGGTAAACTAATTTCTATATTTTCGATAAAAAGTTAGTAATTTGGATTTACTGGAACTGCAATAATATTGCAATATGTTTTGTTGATGGTATCTCAAGATTTTAAAATCGCTTAATATATGTCTAAAGTATTTTGAAAGATTACTGTCGATAATTTGTCAGGTAGCTATAAAGATATCAAGATGCGTGTTGTTTATCTTACTATAGAGCATACGAGCGCAATAACATATTACTTTGTGCTACACAAGTTGACCGATAACGTCACTACAAACTTCGATTATCAAAGAGTACATATAGACAGAATATTATATATTCCGCAAACTCAAGACATAATATGCAGAAGAAACAGAACAGTACTACATCTAAACAAAAACTTAAAAAAAAAAAAAAAAAAAGTATCGAATGAACTGACAAAAAGGAAACCATTATTTAATTTATTATACAAAAGAAACCTTAGAAATTATAAAGATTAATTCTGGAAGCAGCTGAACACAAGAGAGAGATATTTGTCTGACATTTCTGGATGGAGAAATAATCATACCTTTCCTTGTAATAAAGAAGAATACTGTATTTCATTTCTGATAATCCTAAGATATAAAACATAACTAACTATTCTGTTAGGTTCAAAGCTGATGGCTGCAAATTAAGTTAACAGATGCATGTACTTCGATTTATGATATTTCATTATATTTTAAATGCATAACCATTTTACTACGAACATCTGGGGTCTCTCAATTTCATATTCTTTTCCCCTTGCACTCTGTGCGTGTTCCAAACAGGATTCCAATATTTAAGAATACGTCTTACAACACCACAGTAAATAAGTAATATCGTAGGGGAAGAAAACGAAATAAAGACTTCACACCTGTGCTCTATGTTATTCGAAAAAATCAAGAAAATATGCACTTTCATATAAAACAAGATATGGTTATTCTTAGCTTGCCTTTTCCAGAAAATTTTCGTGTAGCACATTAGAATCACTGTTCCAATTATAACTCAAAATATTCTCGCAGTATCGTTCACCATTTCATTGGAGAGAATTAAGTGAGAGGATAAGGTAAAAAGAAAAGTTCTTTTCCATTTTCTCGAAAATACACGATAAGAATAACATATAAAGTTGAAAGTACTGTTGCTCTTAATATATTGTTGCTAGTTGTGTGCGTAACATTGTTAACAATTTCCTAGGTAGTATTTTCTATTCATATTCAGTACCCAGTTTCAGATACTTTTAATTTTAATATTCTGTGAGTTTGTCCTGTTTCTAAGGTGAAATGTTGTGCACCTCAGTGGATAGAGTCTTCAATCTTGCCAATAATCATCGCACTGATTATTAATAAGTAGCACACGATCGATTTCGCGCTAAAAGCTATCCTGATCAGCAGATATAACGGAAGGTAAGGTATGGGGAAATAGGACGTTTGTGCTGATAGCTTGAAGTGCTGTTTTGAAATGTAAACAACAAAGATAATGATGGACGTCAAAAGGCAGAGGACCGTGTTGTCAGTGGAAACGCTCATCTGAGCACCAGCCGCGTGTACCAATGTGTGTGGTGGGTGAACAGTGAACTGCTATTGTGTGTGTCAGCGTTCTTTAAAAAAGTATTGTGTTTGTTTATTAAAACCTCAATTTATAAGTGGAATCCAGATTTTATCTACCTGTCCTATATCCAGATTTAATTTCGGCTTGTGTTTATAGATATAAGTACTTTCGCAAACTATTCTCTTAATATGAGATTTGGATTTATGTAGTATAGAGATTTTAATACTTTTTTTTTTTTTCACTGACACAGAATAGCAGTCCAATGTTCACCCTTCACACACATTGGTGCTCGGATGAGCGTTTCCACTGTTCTCTGCTGATTGAGTCTGCTATCTCGGTTGTTTACATTTCAGCACAGTACTTCAAACTGTCAGCACACACCTCCTCTTTCCCTAAACCTTACCTTCCGTTACAGCTGCTGATGAGGATACCTTTTACCGCGAAATCGATCGGGTCCTACTTGTTAATATAATCAGTGCTATGATAATTGGGAAGGATTGATGCCACGAAGGTAAGAACATGAACCATCCTTCTCCACGTGCACTGAACTATGCTATACGTAGTTACCCCCGCTAATTTGTTGTTTTCCGATTCATTGATGCTAAAGCATTTAGCCCCTTCGTGTGAATGAGTCTTCTACTTCTCCACCACATGTGGCCAGCCGCCAATTCCTGCAATGTCACAGACTCTTTCTGTCTCCTTTAATTTCCTATACCATTGTTTAATGCATTTCACATCAGGTGGTGCTCTTCCGTACGTAGTCTGAAGTATCGTTAAACTGTTTCTGAAGACTGCGTTTCATGATAAATCTTTCCTGGATTTGACAATCTATTGACTTCTTATCTGCATACGCTACTCGCTTACATACATACGCCATGCCACGCCAAAGCAGAAATGAAATGTTATATAATTTATAACGTTGTAATCATGGAAGAACTATCTTAATAAACACTTTGCATATTTCTTAGTAACATCTGTTGAGCCGAAAAAGTGAATTCTATCACAATTAAATCTAAAAAAATATAGTAACTATGTAATAGGTTAATTTCTGAAGTAAAAACTTATAATTTTACAAAACTGAAAGAATAGCTTTGTTCATAGGATATTCCACAGAACCATACATATTAATACGAACAATTATTGGCAAAACTTACCATGTCTTACACACCTGATCGTTAAATTTTCATCTTGAGCAAATATTTTAACAAGTCTTATGGCATGTTCAGGTCTGATGTCCAGATACTCTCTCCACCAATTTTTTGAGTACGTCAAGAAGACTCGCTCGACTTCTGCTATTCTATTCCTTTCTAAATTTAGTTGAGCTCCAACCACTTTGGGTGAAAGAGGATGACTAAGTTTCGGGATTAAATGCAGTTTAATTTCAAGCATGCCAATGGGTACGGAGTTTTCAGCCCCTGAAATCAATT
>JAGDQP010029500.1:10940-23319 GCA_022664845.1 Lepisma saccharinum | reverse complement strand
TAAAAGCATGGATTCATGCTATTACAAAATGAAAAGAGAAAAGGAGCATGAGTTATGGAACACACTGTATAAACTATATATATATGACATACCTGAAGACTATTGGAAAACTGTTTTTCGCAAAGAAATGACTGCGATAATTCTTTTTATATGCTGTTGTCCAGATAAGATTTTGTTTACAAGTCTGACTCTTGAAATTAACACAGAAAAATTGACAACAGGCGCGACCGGAACTCGAACCCGGATCTCCAAGTTGCCGGACGGGTATGCTGTCCATTACACCGCCGCGGCACGTCCATTTTCTGGGTATATACACTACTCCTCAGTCCTCACACCTCAACACTCTCCCAGCCCCTGTAGCTGGTTACAAAGTCAAGGCACTCTATACATTTGGAGATTTTTATTGAGGAATTTGTTCTGCAACCGTGCAGTTAGGAATAATAGATGTAATTCCTTTTCACAAGAACCTTGTGTTAGGTAAATATTGAAATTAACACAGAAAAATTGACAACCACCGCCGACCTGTCTGTCTGTCTTTTTTTTTTTTAATCGGGTTACAGCGTACGTGCAGTCTTCAATATTCAATGAATCATGGGTACCCAATAGTTCTCTGGCACAAGCAAAAGAAAAGGATGTCTTGTGACAAAAGTTGAAACAAGAGGCAAGAATGAGGGGCTGGGGAGATAAGTACGGAAATCAACACTTATAACATTATACATCACACATAAACTGTTAATATTTCTACGTTATGGGGTACACCACGATGGATTTTTGTATTCTCTTTTAATAATAGGAAAGTTTATGGCATAAGAAAATTAACAGTAAAACAGTAGTTAATGCAAAGAAACCAGAGATTTAATTATAAAACAGTGGGATGGAAACACTGAAACCGGCCCGACATTGTCTGATGCAAGTCTGAAGGTATGCAAGTGCGTATTGCTTTTGCATTGCCACTGTAACAAGATATGTCTTAAGACAATTGGAAAGCCGAGTGGAGTCTTCAGGCAGCTGTCCGGCAAAAAAAAACCTGAAGAACTCTTGTCTGAACGTGTACAAAGCTCCATTTAAAGCAATGCTTCACTACTTTTCTGATTTCCTTCATAAAAAAAAATCTTCCGACATGTCTGAAGCAAATCGGACCGTGTGCAAGTAGGGTAAGGAAGACACCCGAGCGTTGTACCTCAGGAGTAGCGTGTTATCCTCTAAGTGGGTGGTAAACCGTGACGAGGAAAATATTTCAAATGTTAGTGCGGTCCAATTGGTCCAATTCGCTATTTATTCATCTTGGAAAGATTGAAAGACTGTCGACAGTACAGTTATATGAAGTTGAAATATGGACTCTACAAAGAAGTGATGGAATAGGAAGCCTTCTCAATGCTGACGTGGAGAAGAATTTAAAAGATAAACTGGGCACACAAGATATGTGGAGGCAGAGCTGAAGAAAGCAGGCGAGAGATAAACAATACTGGATGCAATAAAGAGAAAAATAGGACACTGTTTACACAGATATTGTCTATTGGAGAATACAACCGAATGTATGCTTGAGGAGAAGCGTGGAAGAGAAAGGAGACTGATATAAATCCTCTTCGTACGCAACCAATCCCGATTGATAAATCTACAGGCGACGCACCGGATCTGTTATTTTTGTACAAACTCGTCAATAAGAGAGATGCCTCTTTTTATCAACAGTCGTTCAGAGTTGATGTGCACAAACAGTCACCCATGGTTCGTGTTTAGTGGTATTACAATCAAGTAATGAAGATAGGGACGCAGAGTGTTTGAAGGACCTTCCATTTTCGACAAAACACTAATGATTGTGACAGCACATCTACTGTAAGGTTATAAAGAATCAATTATCGTGCATAATATGATTTTAAAATGTCAAGTTTCGCGTCACGTATTGTGGGCACTGTAAAATAGACCTACGACATTTTATTAAAACTATCTTGTTTAACTCTCCTGCCGCTAAGGGAAATACTTCTGTCTTAAGGGAATCAATCCTATAATTAATACTCGATCGTCATAACAGATTCTCTCGTTCTCATTTCTACATATTTACCTTCGACGAGAAATATAATACTACAGAAACTGACTTCAAATAGAATATGCCTACAATATGAAGAAACGTGAAAATGTATATGACCCATTTAACATAGTATAAGACGTCTAGCAAACATGACAGCTCAAGCGTTGGCTCACGCTTGCGAATTCCAACACGGAATAACTCTGCCTGATGACAGTTGTAACACGCCAGACACTTACGTGACTAACCTTTTAAAGCAATATTTTCTCTTACGCATTTTGTAAACACAATAGAACTTAGAACACTTCAGTATGCAGAAAGTTATAAAAAATCGTTACACGCAGGTTGACAAATCTGCATACGTAACTACGGAAGTGGAAAGCCAAACTGCGTACATATATGAATAATACGCATCACAAATTTTCAAAATATTAATATTTTACGATAGAATGGGAAGAAACGGTTGTTTGAATTTATTTACGGGTATTGGCATATTTTGGCTCAAGCCGAGACGGGAAAGGCAAAGGATGGAGAAGATATAGACCAGGGCCTTACTTAAGTTACCATCCCATTATTTGCCTGATGAAACACAGGTGAAACACTACAAAATCTCAATCAGGATGATCGGCTAAGGGGTCCGAACCCACATGCATACTCACTCCCAAACAAAACTCCGCAAAGTTACCGCCTGGAGTGCGGGGGGGGGGGGGGGATGAAAAACAGCATGTGTAGCGAGAGATTCGTTAATGAACATTATTGAGCAAGGTCCTTCGAGGTGTCCCTCGCGGAGATCGATGAGTCTACAGTTGCTAATGGCCACTGTATGATGTTCGCTGGAGTTAAAGCTCAGCTGCGTATGTTCTAAAGTTATGCGCAACAAATGAGTGATTACAACACAACTCTATAGTACAAACTTGAAGCGGATTCCATGACAATGTACTGAAGTGGCACGTATTCTTAAAACTGAGAAAGCTAACTAAATGAAAAGGAGCGTCACTTTCCGAGTAGCCTAAAAACAAGGTTATTATTGAACTCAAAAATCTGAAATCAGTTTCTCTCTCTACCTGATTTGGCTGAGGCACTAACATCGATGAACAAAGTGAAATTATATTCGGTTCACTTTTTTAGGGGGAAGGGGGGGGGAGCAGAGGTTTTCTCAAATGAGCTCTTACCATTTTCAGAATGGTAAGAAGGACGTGTTTCTTCCTACTGGTCCTATTAGTGAAAGGACAATTCTTCTTGTGTATTTTCGGAGTGAATTCAACCGATTCTGAACGCTTTCACACAGATTCTTTCTTCGAAACTTTAAAAACTAATTATTAAGTATATTCGCGACACTTGGTATTTCCACTGATGATTGATACTTGCTACAGAGATAGATAAGTTTATTGGAATTTAAAGCATTTACCTGCTTCAGTTTACGTCCCCAGTATTAAGTGAAATGATCAAATATGCATTTGATATTCAAATGCAAATATACAAATTATCAAATGTTCGTACTTATAGATACTTTCTGGTATACTGCAAAAACTGTACCTCTGCAATGGGAGTACAAAATTTTGTGAACTGAAATTCCCTGAGTTTTCCAGGTTTTCCATGATAATTTTCTCCAAATTCCCCGAGTTCTTAGAATAGTGGAACATGTAGATAATATCCAATGATATTTTTTTCTAATCTCACCACCACCCAGTCCAAACATCTTGTACATTATTGGTATTTCACAAGTGAAGAAAAACAAAAATAATTTCTTTAAAATAGAGGATTTTGATACACTGAAAAAATTGGGTCATCAGTGGGAATCGAACCCACGATCATCGCCTTGCCTGGGTAGTTCTCTTACCAACTGTAGGCAAGTCAACCTCATAACTTTCCCTGACTATTCCAGATTGATAAAATTCCCTGAGTATTCCAGGTTTTCCACGGTGGAGACACCCTGTAGGCAGCATAGTGTACTCCCAATTTTTTAGAATCAATGACGGGCACAGGGATTCATATTTTACCATCGTTTTTGTTTCTTGGTTATATCTTGTGATAAACATGAATACGGGTTCCTGAAAATCCTTTTACTTTCTGTATCCACTTCAATGTTCTCCACTGCATATGCTTGTTGTGTAATTTCAGAAAACACACAAAAGCATCTCGAAGATACTGGAAGATCATTTTTACTTCTTCATCTTAAGTCCATGACATTACATTCATTCTTTCTAACTTACATATTTCTCAAGTAAAAGTACCGTCATGAAACTTGAGTGTAAAGTTCACAAAATATTCTGCAGAACGAATGCTGGGTTTCCTTTAAAATATGTCACCTGAAAGCGAAATAATAATAACCACCTCTCAGGATTACGTTTCACACCTCAAGTAACCTACTAGTTGTAGAAAAGAACATAAAATTACACAAAGAAGTTGTAAATGAGATCTTGAAAATTAGTGCTGAAAAATTTAACAGCGGGAGGAACTTTTCTTTATTTCTTTTATTTAGTATCTGAAAAACTTATTTAGTACAGAAATGGTTCTTCGGAGATCTTTTTGGGAAACTGGAATGAGTTCACTATTAGGCTCAGCTCTTCTAAATTAATTCTATTGAACAGCTTTTTCATTTTTCATATAGGCCTAAACCATGTTTTAAGTGAAACTATTTGTGAAAATCCTGATTTAAATAACTATTAATAATATTCTGAAAGAAATTTAGAGTTGCTTCTACGAGTTTTGTCTATCATATTCAAGTAAACTGACCTTAATGGGATTTTCGCGTGAGCTACCAATAGTTTCTCCAACACCTCGCTTTTGCTAAAAAGAACTAATTTCTCAACATAACGAAATAAACCTGCCATAAAACTCAAAATAAAATGCCGTAAATGCTGAAGGGTATAACTTCTGGCCGAAATTACGCGTACCAACGGCGGGAGAAAGAACTAGAGAAACATTTAACCCACTTATGATTTTTGTATCTAGCAGCGACCTACCTAGAACAAGACACTTATCTACAGACAAGAACACGAGATTTTGTACCGAATGAGATTCAAATCAAGGAACTCGATTACTAAATTAATGGATGATGTTTAATTCCAGATGAACATTAACGTGCTAGAATGTAATACCACTACAATGCAACTACTTGTTGATAAGAACTGCATTTTCCATAAAAGCAGATGTTCGTATCGTACACCAGATTATTGTTAATCGAGAAAATAATCCATCTCATTCAGAGATATTCACTACACTGTTAATGTCTGACGAGTGGGTTTAAACGGGGAAGAGGTTGGTAGGGAAGATAAAGGCGAATCACTGTTATCACTGCATTGTAAAAACAGTCGTATTTTCATGATTCAGAGATCGTTCAAGTCATTCGAGGCTTCAGCCACCCGGGATCATGAGAGCGAAGAAAGGCGTAAGAGATGCATCTAACATTTTACGTAAAGTTTCACCCATGTTATCTCGCAACTGGTTGCACCCTAGTATTTTCGTATATTAACACCTGAGGAGTAAACTACTACCACAAGTCTGCTCACAAACTAAAATTCCCAGATCGTGTCTCCTCTCTTTAAACCACTTACAATAAAATATTCGGTGGATTTTCGGGTGGAAGCAACGAAAGAGTTGGTTGTCCTCAGAAACTTACCTACTGGAAAAGAAGGCAACTATTAGTGGCAAAGAAGAATCAACGTCTACGGTAACAATGAGCAAGATATGGAAAAATATGTTACTAGGAGAACAAAGAAGCTCCGCAAGTATACTAGATAGAGCTACATGTAGTAAAATCAGTTTTCGGAAGTAAGATTTTTGATTAGCAATGAAACAAAGCTTTAACGTTTTCCACAATGACGAATTTTCCTTTGAACTGGTCAAGAATTTCAATCACATTATGAAAATTAATAATTAACGCAACCTTCTAAAATATACGTAACAACTCGGGAATATTTCTTTTATAACACTACACTTTTACGGGTTCGTAAATCTGGAACAAAAATCCCTTCGAACCGTAAATCCGTGAGTGTAAACTCAGATAGAAACTGTAGTGTGGTTAGACCACTACAGGACAATAACTGTTTTCTTCTGTTATTAGTAAAAGTTACATACTTACTAAAAGAGTCTCTACCTTGCATTATCTCTCAATATTCACTCTAGTCAGCACTCACCTAGAAAGAAAAAATAAAACGAAATGTTCAGTTATCTGAATTCGATTCACGTAACTGTGATCGGTGAAGCAAAAAATATCATTGGCAATAAATGAACAACTAGGTTGCCTTGCAACAATGTTCAATATTTCCCGACCCTTCTCTAACATAAAATTTCGTATGGCACCTGGAAAGAAGCTAGTACATGGAATTTACATAACAAGCAAGTGATGAACCAATAATGAGCATGTACAGTATGAAAGAAAAAAATAAGCTACCCGCATAGAAATTATTCAATGAAAACAACACGGAAATTTCTACGAACTACTTCCTCCTCTGAATTTAACTGCATTAAAACATTGTTCTTATTATTTACAAATGCATTCGTCTTTCTGTTCACTAAGCGCGTTTCATTCAATTTTTCGTGTTTTATGGTAAGGCGCAAGGAGGTGTTGGAGAAAGGATGTGTGCTATGCATGCTACTCGAACCGCTAACGCTGGTGCATTGCCAACCAGAGGTATACCGTACAGAAGTAGCAACTTTAATTTCGGTAAGTGCACAACAGTTTTTACTACATTTCATAATTACAACTAACTTGCTCTAACCTCCGTTAACCGAACTCAAGCCTAAGTTAGAGAACTAAGTTAGAAGTCGAACCTAGGAATATTCGGAACTCCGAAGTCAATTCCGTAATTCGGAACTAGGGATTTTCGGAAGTCCGAACGAAGTTAACTGCAAAATTTGAAACATTTTTAATTTCGATGTATACCGGAGTTTGGAACAAGCTTAAAGCTAATGAACATATGTATTTCTGCAATTTCTTTTGTCAGTTGTTTGAACTGAATTTAAAATCTGCTGTTGCTTAGAAGTCACGTTTCGTTTTTACGATTTCGGGACTCCGATTCACCGAAATTCCGAAGTCACGAAAATAGCATTCCGATTCCGGAATCCAGCTAATTTCGGACTGTTACGGAATTCCGAACATTCCTATTCGGAGCTTAGACATTCATTATTTGAACACGATTAACAGCAGAGGTCGTCTGGTTCTATCGCAGATTCAAAAAGTTCGATCTTATCGAACACATTGTGAATAAAATGTTTGCAGGAAGTAATTGTGAAAAACAAAAAGACGTGTACAAGAAGTACACAAAATTCATCATCAGGAGAAAAAAAAAAACATGATAGACTTCATCCACAAAACTACTCGCAGAAACGTTGGAAGTTTCATCTCTAGCATAGAATTTGGTGGAAAGAAAGCTAAATAACATCTTCAAACTGGAATATTCCACTGAGTCACTCCAATATTTGACAACGTAAGCTCTCTCTTAACATCGGAAGAACATTTGAAACTTCTGAAAGTCCAAAAAAGGATGGAATGATAATGCTGTTTTCCTTCTTAATGACTACAAACAATAAAAAAGGGGTAAAAATCACGAACACAGGGCACGAAATGACTATTACCGTTTTCAATTACAGGCTGCATGGGAAATGGAGGTAAAAGCAGTGAAGCTACATCGTAATTTCGTACAAGACCACCGCCTTCATGAGAACAGAAGCTGAATAAAAAGGTTCAGCCAGAGGGCAAGAGGAGGAAATCTTCAAACATGGACAACACACTAGCAGTAAGCAAAGTGATTTACGTTAGGTATGGTGCTTTAATAGCTCCAAAATGTCTTCATTTGCCAAGTCAACTTCAACACTCCTTACCATGGATACTGGATGAAATTACTATCAGGTTCAAAGGACCCCTGAATACATGTAATGGAACAGACCAGTGGCATTCAACCCGTTATGCGTACCTCCACAATTATTCAGTAGCGTGATTATTAGTTTTTTAATAAAATTACAATAACTTGGTTCTCATTTATTTATTTTAGATATAACTCGATTATATGAATTGGTAAAATTTGGATTAAGCACCAACAACTTTCGCGTACTCCAGAAATTACACTTGGGAGTGCGCAAAGAAAAGGTGTTGAAATATCCATAGACAATAAGGGGGGGGGGGGGATTTCCTCTCCTTTAATAATAATTCAATGGATTATCACAGCAACGCACAATATTATGGATCATATACCTCCCACTCAGAATGAGGAAAGAAAAAAACACGAATATATTTCCGAAAGCTTTCCTTTTAACAAACGGGTTAATTACTTAACTCTACCAAAACTGAGTGCAATGCAGTACACAGCGAAAGTATACAGTAACACCTTAATCCATAACATTCATAATATATACTAATAACCCGTAGGTTTTAACCAGTTCATTTAACATTCAGATTCCACTTTGAACTCCAGGTTCTGTTTTTGGGACATCTTCAACATTTGATCAAAGACAATGACAAACCAATATCGGTTCGCCTTTTCCAGTAACCTACGAGTCATAACTTACCTCCAAAACATAAAACTATTTATAAGTTTACAATCAACCTTTTACAGAAGTACACATAACTTTCTTAACTTTAACAATCAGTACAATCTCCACATCTCAATACTAAAATCAGTAGGATGACGAATAAGATGAGCAGTTGAATAGGCCAATTATACCGACAAGATCTATTCCTTGAGTTAATCTCTATATCTGCGAGGAATGCACCCTCAACATAAATACCATCAGAGATTTCTGACTGCTCCGAAAGCAAAATCGTTTCCTACCGCTATTAGACAAGTATTTTAATTAAAATCGCACTTTTACATATTTCCCTCAATTATTTCAAAACCAAGATACAAACTTCTGACCACTACACTCCCATTTATTGCAGTCAGGACAGAAATTCGTAAATTATATATTATGCAACTAAAAGGTATAGTTATAGTGAAACAAACGTTATTTTGCTGTGGGAGGAAAAATTACAGCAGATATTTTTACTTTAACTGAACCAAACTGAACTGAATTTATGGCCTTCAGGTATCTTTGGCTTAGGCGAAATTATTTTTATTAATTGATTCAAACTGAAATATAGTATCGGAGCTAAATATAACTGGTGCATCGGAAAAGAGAGTTAGGTCAAAATTTGTTAAATTGAGTTATTTACACCACAAGATTTATTTAGATTGGTATTTTCTCGGGAAGAATATTTTCATGGAAAAAGTTCCTTACCCGTTCGTTAACTTGACACAGGGGTGAAGTTTGCTTCGCACGGGCAGGTTGCGCAGGTTTACACAACTTCCTTACAACTAATGGCTTGGCCCGTCTTTACTTATTAGACTGTTAAGTTTCATTAAAATTCCACAGACATTCACGCTTCTACCTGCATTCGAATCCAACGTCGTGTATCGAGACTTGTAGCCTACTACCTCAGACAATTCGACCATCGTAATCGGTACGTTCCTTTACTTTGCGCCGTACTTGTGATTACCTGTGGACAAACGGACAAAGGCTGACTATAACTTCAGACCTTCTAAAGCCAAGCAAAGTTTCAGTTTCAGAATAAAAGGAATAAAGGGGTACTGCTTCTACAGTCCATGGAGAATCAATCTCTGCCAGGCACCTTGCGTTCAAAATTGATCTTGAATCATCACGGCTCACCGCAACGATTCCATCCCAGTTTTATGTCTTCTTAACCCGAGATTGGTACTTCTCAGTTCAATAGCCTCCCATTTATTATGATGCGGCGCAACAACGAAAAATACATGTGTTCCCAGAGTCACACTATCGAACGCGGGACTCAAACTGAATCAAGGAATATTCAATTGGCCGCTATTATTGTTAGATATGAGGAACTTTTAGTTGCTTTGCATACCAATTATGATTATTTTTCTCCCCATTCTCTGCCTCAACCTTCCTAGTGTGATCGAATTAAACCTGGAAACTAATTTTCTGCATAATTAACCATACAAATACTATAAATATTTGGGAAACTGTCCATCACCATCAAGTGAACTTGTAAATTATTTTATTGCCAGCAAATGAGTTTGCATGCTTATCTTCATTGGTTTCTATATTCCTGCACCTGCCTTCGTGTGTCAATTCTATGTTACATAATACATCTTTATGTAACGTTAAGAATATTTTCGCAATCAGCATAAATGTTCTCGACCGAACTTACCGAACTATTTATCTCTGGTAAACAAAGAACGTAGCATACCATTTATGGCACAATAGTAGGCTCAAACAAGGACTGCAAGTGAAAACAAGGATCTTCTGTGTAGAATAATTTCAGATCGACAATAATTAAGAATTACAGAATATAAATAGTTACAGAGGGTTCCTCCGCAAAATCAGTAACTTTTCCAGGACATGACTTTCTACGATTTCTTCCGAATGAACACATCTAGATAGATACACATCGTGATTGTGTAAGATTGTTTAGTTTTCAAAGTGCAAACTAACAACCTCTTACACATGCTTCCTTCTTTCCATGTTTTGTTTCATTTATATAAAACTACAGAAAGGAATATAAAAGAAAAGTATTATACAAAAAAAAAAAGCCAGATTGAATAAAATCTAACAAAGGACAACAGTAGTTTCCAAAACATTGAAATGTGCTCACAGCAGCTCCCGAATTGTCCTCACGATGTTGGGTCAATACCGACATTTTTGAACCCCCACCGGGAATCGAACCCGGGACCGATGGAGTCGAGCCCGCTACCGACTAGGCTACGCAGCTCATAAATGAACAACAGTGAGAAACACGAGGACTACTATAAGTGTCTTGGTAGTCATTCCTGTGTGTGAGGGGACAGAAGAACAACAAAATGTAGAAAAAATACTGCACAATATTTACAAGTACCCGCTTCCACATTTATCTTCCCAACGTGAGAGATTCCAAAATTCACCTTTCCTTCCTCCTCTCCCTTTACAGCTGGCATGTCTTTCCTGATAATCTTTTCCCACTTTCGTTACATTTTACCACCTTCCAACTCCAGAGTTCCCTTGCTACGTTTCCATCTTGCTTATTGTTCTTCGAAGAAACAAAAATATTTCTAAACACATCTTTTTCTTTTCTATCGGTTGGAAACAGCCCTCTGTTCCGTGAGCATTCTCCGGAACAATGATTGACACAGTTAACTATAACCGAAGGAACATGTTTCTGACTCTTCTCTCATCGATCCCTTCTCGTTTGGGGGTTGCCTGTCAACTTCTTTCTCTCATTCTCCTTCTCCCCAAACATTTCTTGTATACAAAACGAAAAGAAGAGACAAATAAAAAGGTAGCAAAAGCAGTTCCGTGAATAGCACGAATGAACGGGAAAAATGGGCGGGGGATTATTTCAGTGAAAACCAGGAAGGCGGTACCTGGCACGATTCAACAATTCCTACCTGGATCGATTCAAATGAAGCCACTAAAAGGACAAACTGACACCATGCAAACTACTATGGATGCAACTCCACAACCGGGAACGACATTTATTATTTGCAACAGCCCTCTTTCAAAGTATTTTAAAACCAATTACACCAATTACCAGGTGTATAAATTAAAATAAAAACTCAGTTGCGTACTACCAAAAACGAAATAATCAAATTAATTTCTTAGTAGCACAAACATGTCCTCTAAGTTAAATAAAACCACAAAGGTCTATGAAAACCCGAACACTTTTGTATCTGAAACTTTCAGCAAAGTAACGAAATGATCAAAAGAAATCTTCGCCCTTAAAACTTGAAAAAATTTAAACAAAAAGTTGAAATTATGTTAGTAAACTAATCGTGAAGTAGGAAACTACATAGAAATCTACCACAATTTTAATTCGAATGTTCGGGCGCCCACACAAACTTTCATGCTTTCTTTGGTTTGACAAAATTATTTGTACAAGCGAAAAGAACAGCTTACGCCAGCCATACGGAAAAGTCCCTTAACTTCATTATGACTACTATATTATTACTATAAATGCTTAGTTTGAGGAGTGATTTAGTCCTAATCGAGCATAAACGAGTTAGCCCTCGTAGATGGTAAGGTTAACCTGAGATCCCAAACAAAGCTGGGACTTGGCCCCGAAAGAGGCGCTATGCAGGGATTTTCCTACACCCTACACCGAAATTTCGACGGACACCCCCCACAGAAATCGATCTACACCCTTGCAACACCTCCCCTACATTTTAACGGACACCTTCCAAAATAAATTATCTACAGCCTCCCACAATAATCTGTTCCATACACATAAAAATCACCGAAAGTATTAGAAATTTTAATACTGTGAACTATAGTTCCCAGAAATTTAAAGTTCATTTCCTCCAGTACAGTTGTATGGTATATATTTTGAACTTTTTGATAGAAGTCTTCTTTCAACTGTGTGCCTCT
>JAGDQP010029499.1:0-23320 GCA_022664845.1 Lepisma saccharinum | reverse complement strand
CATTTGATAGTGATTTGGCGTCATTTCAGTCATTTGATAGTGATTTGACGTCATTTCAGTCATTTGATAGTGATTTGGCGTCATTTCAGTCATTTGATAGTGATTTGGCGTCATTTCAGTCATTTGATAGTGATTTAACGTCATTTGAGTTCGATAATTATACAGGCCAACCTCGTTAATCCGAATATTTGTTTGCTCGAGCTGTTCGGATTATTAAAAAGTTTGGATTACTAAGGAATGCTAAAGAAACGCCCGAAACAAGCTTAAAATAAAGTACGTATACAGTAATTCGCTAAAACCAATTTGCTGACAGTATGTACGTACGTACAATAAATTAAACAATTACACAATAAAGACCTACTCTACTACAAAATGAAACTTTGTATGTTACTGTTCTTTAAATACTACAGTGCAGTACTGTAACTTTATGTAAAAAAGTCATTTGAAAAAGTACTTAATCGTTTTCTGACCTGCTTTTTTGATGGACTTACGAAACGCGTCATCACGCAGTTGACGAAGGGTTAGGACCTGGTGCACTGGAATATCGTTTTCATCTGCCCACACCGAACAGGTGTTGAAAGCTTGCATCGCCTCTGCATGTTTTACACTTTGAGTTGGTTCTTCTTCTACATTGTTTTCTTCATCCCCGCTCTCTGCTTCTTCTCGTACACGTTGGATAATTTCAGCATCAGATAAGTGTTCATTTCCTAACCCTGCCTCTTCTTCATTTAGCCACTCAGTAACATCTCCTTCCGAGATAAGGTCATCTGTCTGCTTATGAACAACCTGGAGAACATGAACAATTTCAGACACTAAGGAAGGATCTGATGAATTTTCGTTTGGCGGTCTTTGGGGAAGAGGCCAAAGTTTAGTCCAAGAGCTTACAATGTTCCCTTGAGAAGTCTCATCCCAAGCTTTCACTAGATTTATCACTGCATCTTTAATTGTCAAGTGTTTTATGACAGTTTCTAAAGATTCACCTCCTGAAGACACCACACTGTAACGCAAACTTCTTTTGTACCTCATTTTAATCCCGGCGATCACATGCTGGTCCATTGGCTGACCGAGTGCTGTTACATTTGGGGGTAAGTACATTGCGTAAATTTTCTTGTCATCACTTACGAGTTCTTCTGCTGCCGGATGACCAGGGCAATTGTCCAAGAGTAAAATCGCCTTTTGGGGAAGGTTTATTGACTTAAGGTATTTCTCACAGGAGAAACAAATTCGTTGTGAAACCAGTCAAGAAATATTTGCCTGTTCATCCACGCACTTTTTTGGCTGAAATACTTCACTGGTAGAACAAAGTTTTTAAATTGTCTTGGATTTATACTTTTCCCGACCACTGACATCCGTAACTTATGGGTTCCAGCAGCGTTGGAACTAGGGAAAAAATGTTATTCGTTCTTTGCTTATTTTTCGCCCAGCAGCCTCTGTTTCTCCCGCCAAAACAAGTGTTCTTTTGGGAAGTGACTTCTAGTAAAGGCCGTCATCTACATTGTACACCTGTTCTCGGTTAAGTCCCTTTTCTGCGATTTATTTTTGAAACTCGGTTTTAAAACTCTCAAAAGCACTTTCATCACTCGAAAGTTTTTCTCCGGTCAGCATTCTTATTCCAAATCGTTTTTTTAAAATTGCACACCCAACCGTTACTTGCACGAAAGTTATCACTGCCCATTATTTCTCTGTGAAAAAAAAATCTAGCCTTCTCTGCGATAATGTCGCCACTTAGCATATTACTTTTGGCCCTCTGCTGCACTATCCATGTGTAAAGTGCTTGTTCAACATCAACGTTTTCAGCCCTTCTCAAAGTTTGTCGCTTTCCCGGGCCACATTCCGAACGAGAACAGTGAGAGATTATAATATCTCTCTTAATGTTAATGTCAAAAACTGTCGATTTTCCAACACCGTATTCTGAAGCAAGTTTTCCTAAACTTTCTCCATTGTCCAGTCGCTTGATAATCTTGCACTTTTCTTTTAAAGTTAGAGTCACATGTTTCCTTTTCGACGACATCTTGGCAACGCACGCCTGACTGCACGCAACTACAGTACGTATTATACGTATTGTACAGTACTACTACATACTGTAGACTGACTGACCTGAGTAATCCCGACATCTTTGTTTACATTTGTTTACGGTTGCATTGTTGTGACATGAAAATCTAAAAATAACAGTACGCGTGTACAGACGACGACTGAAGGCCGTTCGGAGTAGCGCGGCGTTCGGAGTACCGTGGGTTCGGATTAACGAGGTTAGCCTGTATTTGAGATAACGTTAGCTAGAATTATATTTTTATTTTTCCGCGAAATTAGCTGTACTGTGAAAGTAAGGCGTTTCGAATTGGTTTCCTATTGTGTAACTTTATCCATTTTTTCCACCCCGAACCCTTCATCTGTCTCTCTCTTTCCCTCTGTGTATATCCATTGTTGTGGCTAGTCAGAGAAGTTGAACGACACCAAGATCACGGCCGTTTCCCTTCTGATTACGGGAGTTCTAAAACTGTTACCCTGAAATATACAGCAAACAAACACATGAAATTTTGGCTGAGGAGAAAAGGTTGAGAAACTGTATTATAGATGGCGCCAGCATTTGAGATTCTGAACTACGTGCTACACCAATACTGATTGCTCAAGATAAAAACAATTTCTTTAAATACTTGTAACTATTTAATTGTATACAAAATAAGTCTATTTTAAAGTTTTAAATTTGTAACTACAGTTAATTTGCTTGAAGGAATCCAAAGAGATGAGGTATCTTTCAAAAGTGTTTTTACTAAGACCAAGATCAGTTTTACGTTCGTTGAAAGAAACCGTGCTCGCTTTTGTTCATCTTTTTTATTTTTGTTGTATAGCATATGTGACTCACGGCTAAAATATCTGTTTACAGTACTTTTTCGACTATAGGGCAAAGTTTGCTAATTTCGTGACATGGTAATTTTGTGACGTGGTAATTTCGTGATATGGTAATTTCGTGATATGGTAATTTCGTTATATATTGCATCTTGCACCATCACGGCATTACCAAAAATTATGGTGTTTACAACTATCATGCTGAATGCACGCAATACTTGTGGAGTCATCTGGTGGCGAAAATTTTAATGTAAGAACTCTTGATTCGGCATTGCAATATCTAATGTTGTCAGGAAATTACCAAGCTTTACCATATGCACTCATATCATTTACACATAGTTTGTACGGATATCAATAATTTTCTTCATTTTCGAGTAAGACATCCATAATAGTGTTCGACTTTGATCATTTACGTTTATTTAGCTAAGGTTAGGTTAGGTTGAACAAGATTAGACAACGTTATAGTTCATTACAACCTTGTATTTGTGTGAAATCTGCCAGTAATGTGTGAATATGGTCAACGTTTATTTACGTAACGTTAGGTTAGATTTGGTGGCATTTCTCTTGCAGTGTACCATCCAACAAAGAGAAGAAGCTCGGTATAAGCCATTAATAAATAACGTTATACCAGAACCACTGAATAAGCACCTCGGTGCAATTCAAGGAACTGAATAAACTGGTTGGCATGTTCGTTTCTTTAGATAAGGTTAGGTTTCTTTACACCCTTGTTCTTGACTAACCCCTTTGGAAACACTTTCATTCGCCTTTACTCTTTGACCCATATCAGTAACCATCCATAACTTTTAAGCAGTAAATCCACACTAACTGGTAACAAGTGAAGAAATAACGCATCTTTACTTCCTTCTTGATTTTGCTAGCCCAGAGACGACGCTACAAGGTATTAGAGGAATGAAACCACTCCAAAATCTCCCTAATTCTCCCTTGTATTTAATTTATATATATATATATATCATAAATTTAAAGCAGCCTACCATCTTTTCCAAAAGATATGTTGTGGCTCCCTCCCGGACCTTTTATTCTGGTGAAATCGTAGCGCTTGTCCCGTAACAAAATTTGAAGAGATAATTATTTTTGCTTAACTACTGATCGACAAATTGCCTGTTTAAAATCTACGCATACTTCAATTTCTTTGCTGCAAGCAGCTCTGTGATCGATTCCCGCTTACGATACAATTCACAGCTTCAACCGGCCTTTGAAACCTTCATTATCAATTGCAAATTAGCCTATGCGCTTTGAAAACAAACCATACAGAGTATTTAATGTACGACACCTTCCTTTATCAGCCCAAAGAGTTCATTTCACCAATAAATTATCGTGCCATGTAAAATTCTATTTGCAGTTAAAGGCACTTTTAAACGGTTATGTTGTAAGTAGAGTTAATGTATTTCAAGATATAAAAAGTAAAGTCTGAGTAAAGTTAATTTATTTCAAGATATAAAAAGTAAAGTTTGAGTAGAGTTAATTTATTTTAAGATATAAAAACTTAAGTTGTAAGTAGAGTTTATTTATTTCAAAACAAAAACTTATGAATTAACAGACTGACGAAGACACTCAGTCTAAGTTCTATTAAAAAAATGTAGCAATCTGTTTAATACCTGAATGCTTTGAAACGTATAATTCCAACACATTATTTCTGATAAAATTTATTTTAGGTGTACGCTATATTGGATTATAGGCTAATAATATTTACATATCCTCACAAATTCTAAGTGGAGCACACACACACAGAAAAAAAAGATTGAATACAAGTTTAATGCACGTAGATCGTTAATATAACCTGTAGAATGTAGGACTATGCAGAGTAGACATCGTACAAATATACTTCACTACAATTTTGGATCGCGTTCTTAGACTTCTCTCAGAAATGAAACGCTCACAAAATGCATATCTTTTATTTTCTATTTCCTTTTCCTTTCCAAATATAGGTAATAACAGTGGTGTAGTGAAAAAAAAAAATAGTACGGGGTGCTTGATTCACGAATAGTTTGTTAGAGTACGTGTAAGGCACGTACTGCGTACACTAATGTATACGTACTTTTGCCCAATATAGCATTTGTAGCATTAATATCAACTCTTCTATAAGAATAATCATCGGTACTTGCAGAAAAGCGCTAGACAGGAAACAAATTTTTATTATTTTCACGCCATCTCTCTGACTTTTGGCGAGTTTGGGCCATAGATAGTTGCAAGTTCAGTCCATAAACAAAGATTAAATAAGGTTTAGGTACTTAGATGTTTCTTCTTCTTCTCCTTCTCTCTCTCTCTTCTTTAATTTATCTTTCTTCTTTTTCTCTCTCGACTAATTCGTTCTTTGACCGTACCTGTTTCTTGTAGCGCGTGTTTGACCACATCGACATCAAGCGGTTATCGACCGGTGCGGTGCGACGAACGAAATGTTGCGAAAAAACATGCATGGCTCGCCATCTGTTATCCATTTGTAGAAACACAGTCACTTTCTCCGGCGCTGTCTTTCAAGGGCTACCGAAAAATACATGTTGAACACTTCTAATTGAAGTTCTGTCGTAAAAAAGTGTGTGTGTGTGTGTGTGTGGAAGGGAGGGGGGAGGAGGAAGATAGTACATTTTCAACTACCTATTTGCGTTCTATGCTCAGAGGTCAGTGATACAAAGAGAGATTATTTTTTTTCTGAGTTTCTGTAAGAGGAGATTTCTTTGGTTTTGGTTTTGCGAGAGAATTTGATCTTATTTAAGAAATTGAAAGCTTTTGCCTTGGTATTATTATTATATCGTGGACTTGATGGGATACCGAACTTTATGTCATAGCACGAATGCTCACAACTATATACAATTGGGGTATCAGTTCTTGTTATGTACCAAAAAAATTGGAAAGCCGTTGCTGTCACACAAATACCCAAAAAATGAATTAAAGAAAATTAATGACTTTAGACTAATCTCTGTTATAAATGTTCAGCCTAAAATATTAAAAAAAAAAATCATTTATAAGCATATATTTCGAAAAGTTGATTCTTGTATTTCGCCAAAAGAGCATATTTTCTTGAGTAATAGATTAACTTTAATTAATCTTGTACAGTCTACATCCATAATTGGACCTAAAATTCAGGATAGAGGCCAAATTTATGTTATATTTTTTTTTGGATTTTCTCAAATCTTTTGATAAAGTACCGCATAATTTATTAAGAAACTATCGTGATATGGGTTTTCACTGGATCTCACTGAATTGATGAGTTCGTATCTTACAGATCGTTAATTTAGGGTAAGTTATAAAGGCATTATACATCTTCTTTATATAATGTAACACCCGGGATTCCTCAGGGTTCGAATTTGGGAACCTGTTGTTTTTTATTATTTTTGTTTATTATTTTTATCAATTAGTTAGTGTTTCATCTGCCTTGTAACACTCTGTTATATGCTGATGATTTAAAGTTTTTTGAAATCTATTAGAAATATCGATGTTTCATAAAGTTCTTGATAATTCATTGGAATGGTTACCACTTAATGACAATAAAACTATTGGTATCTTATTTACCAGGAAAACTAATTCCTCAAAACTATATATATAAATTAGTCAATCATCTGATTGAAATGAAAACTATGCTCTGGGATCTTGAATCAATATGGATAGCAAATTATATTACACCAAACACATAGAAATGATGATTTCAAAAGCATGTAGGAATCTCGGTCTAATAAAATGGATTTGTAGAAGTTTCAATTAACTTGTAAGCTTCTCTTTTGTTCCTTGGAAAGATCTGGTTTAGAATATGTTAGTCCCGTGGGGAATTATAAAAGAAAGTATACAGACCAATCTATTGAAGCGGTACTGAATGACTTCCTATCCTGGCCTACGTGGAAATTGAAAAATAAAATTTGGTAACTTATTCTTGGAGAATATTAGAATATATGTGAGCCTTACCAAATTGTCTTATCGTCGCTTAATAAATGATTTTATACGATATTACATGGTAAATTAATAACTCAAGATTGTATAAGACCCTGAGAGAAATTCTTCTTTATTTGTGTATTTAGACTATGAAACATCTCCAATTTCACGTTGCACAAAACTGATAAATGATTACAATCAATGTATCGATAGGCCTATATTTCATCAAAAATTCAAGTTTATATACGATGAATTAATGAATATAAAAAATGTATAACTGTGTTCTTTTTTTAAAAAAAATACACATTATCTATGTATTATATATACACATCTAATGGATGATCATTTGGGTGCCATATTGACATTGAATAATTTCATCCCCCCTTTTTTTTAAAAAAAAAACAAAACAACAACTCATGTATGAAATTTTGTTACTGTCAATGTTTATATTTCTTGAGTTTTGTCCTGTCTTTTTTCTGCTTTTATGCATGCCTTTAAACTCGAGCATGATTTTATTTTTATGCATACATTTGACTTTATTGTATTTATTTGTATTCTATTTGTATGGTATTGCATGTATTTGTATTTTTAGGTATGTATTTTGATGTAATGATCGTGTTATATTAGGTAGCATGCTTTGGCTTCACTCCTGTATTGTTCTTATACCCACTTGGTTTAGGAGAAGGACCAATTGGGAAATTTTCACTGGAAGTGAATGAATATAACTCGAACGTTCAAGGAAAAAAATATAATGTCTATATCTTGCTCCGAACATACCTATAGAAATATTCGAAATTAAAAAAAAATATAATATCATAAAAAATAATGCTATTAAATATGATTTAGCAATTGTTGGAAATTTTAATATTTCATAAATTGATTGGATAAATAGAAAGTTTAAACCAGAATATATTTAAAATTCAAAGTATATGTTAATTTAATTTTGTTCGTGATATGATTATATATATATATTGATTTTTCTTTTGTTTGGAAGGGGGATTTAATCTTAAAGAAATGGAAAATCAAAGGAATATATGATAAATCTTGATGTTTACCAGGAACCGAATAGAAAGAACCTAGTCTCGATGTTGTAAGAAGGAACGAAGTGGTTCTTTAACAATAACAACAAAAGTCACTCTTCTATTGATTTAAGTTCTTTTTATTAAAAATTCTGGATACATAAAACGTAAAAATCCCAATCACAATTTTTGCACCTTTATAACTCGTGAATGGTGCACACGGTTACTACTGAGGCCACCATAAAAAAGTTTGGTTAAGATCGGATGTATTCCATATTTTTCACACATTCCGTATTTCTAGTACGATGTATTAAACTCTTTTTTTTTAATTTTTAAACAGAAATCAAGAGAACAATAAGCATTTTTTTTTTACAATAACATGAAAGGTAATTATTTAAAACTTTATCAGCAAATTCATGAAACCGATTGGTTAAATATTTTTTCTTTACTTCTTAGTTTTGATTCCCCAGAGTCTAGGCTAAAAAGACTAATTAAGAAAATTACCACTGGTCTACGGGAATGGTCACTACCCAACATAATATCATAGATTATAACAATACTGAAAGAAGAGAACAATAATGCATATAAATTATAAAATAATGAAATAAAGTAGATAATTATTGTGTATTTGCTAGAACACGACCAAAGTTTGAGCTAATATTGCGACCTGATAAACAATATTATTTACATGTTGAGCATTAACTTTGAAATAATCCTACGAAACTTTGAAAAAAAAATGTACATAAATTTACTAAAAAATTTTACGGATTCAGCTGGAAATTTTGTTGTTGATAATGTTTTATATTATCCTGGTGAATTGGTAGGGACTATTTTCTTTGGCAATTATTTCCAAATAGTTTTTAAACAGTTAAGTATATGATAGTAAAATTATTGTTTAAATAATAATATGAGTTACATTGATAATAATTTTTCAGTTATGATGAAAAGTTATGTACTATGTGCTATTACGTATTACGAGCAAGTCAGTTTGGACGCGATATCTACTTTTATTGTAAAGGATATTCATGAAATTGTCGACCCGACTTTGAGATCATTATTTAGTTGAAGTAGTCAGTTAAGGCATCACCTAGCTTCCTGGAAAACTTGGAATACCTGTCCAATACCTAAAACAGATGGCAAAAAACGTGAGAACCCTAAACATATTGTAATAGTAAATGTAGTTCCTGAAATATTTCATATTTTTTTTGTAAATATATTTCTAGTAATTTCGAGCTGCTAATATCTATAAACCAGCGTAGGTTTATGCAAAGACTTTGAACTACAACTAATTTACTGCAGTTATTAGTCGCAATCGACCCTATACTAGAGAATAAGGGTCAAGTTTGTATTATTTACTTGGATTTTGAGAAAGCATTTGATAAATTATCTCATCACGTTTTAGTGATAAAATTACTGAGATTTTGGTTTCTCTTCCGAATATATAGATTAGTTTCAATCATATCTTGTTGGTAGACATTTTGGAGTTAAATATAAAGGTGTAAAAAATATTATCGACTTTTGGGATGCACCAAGGTTCGATTTTGGGTCCACCATTGTTTGTCGTCTTCATTAATGATCATCCTTTCCCACTTTGAATATGACACCCTATTCTATTAATGTCAATATTTTCAAATCAATTAGAAGTATTAATGATCATTTATAATTACAAGATGTCCTGAATAAAGCTTTGGTTTAGTCAGTTGAAAATTTAATGCCATTAAATCTTAGTAAAATAATTGTTGTATCTATTAATAGGCAAACAAATCCTTCATACTTTTAATACAAAATTCAAAATCAGGTTGTAGTGACGAAATTCAGTGGTTTAGGTTTACATTGATTTAAAAGTATATTTTTAAGCCTGTTGAAATGGTGATATCTAGGGCGCGTAGAAATCTTACTACCATTAAGTGTATAATTCGAGATTTTCATAATATTGTATCTTGTAAAACACTTTATTGTGCCTTAGTTAGAAATCATTTGGATTATGCCAGTGCTATTCCGAATAATGTGAAGAAACATATAACTGAAAATATTAAAGCAGTTCAAGAGAACGTTTCACCTTGGTTAAAATAGAAATTTAGATTGTGTTAGAAATGAAAACGTTTGAGAAGGTTTGAAGGGAGTTAAGTGTGCAAGGATAGTCACACAATTTCCGATGGGAAGTTGCTTTATACAATTTTCCAAGGAAGGTCGTGTCTTCCCAATTCTGATCTGTTGAAAGTGCCTGGTAGTAAATATCAACCAAAAACTAGGTTTCTCTTCATCCAGAAAAATACGAGTCATCGCTTATTCAAAGCTGTGCCAAAGTGTTAAAAAACTTTACCAAAAAAATAGACTTTTTTCATAGTAATTCTACATGAGTGAGCGTATTTTTGTAGGTACTCATATATAAGGTGCGATTTTCGTTTTAAATGTATATTGGATTGTTTCTTCTTTTGTATTTATGTCGATAAATTCATATACCGAGCGTCCGTAGCTAAGCTGGAATAACGTTGCCTTAGCAATCGGAAAAGATCGGGCAAAGAATCCCAGCGACCGCCCAAGCTAACAGGTTTTTTAGTGATACCAGGCGAGTGTTAAGATGCTACCTACTCAGTAGGACTTGCCGACTATCTTCTGCCATCCTTTCTCCCACCTTATTCCAGTCTGATATACCAAAAGGTCAAATATAATGTCTTTAATAAACTTTGTATTATTATAATTATTATTAATAATATCCAGTCAACGACCTCGGAGTTAAATTTGATAGTAAAATTAAAGTTAATAATCATATCAAAGGCATTGTAAATGAAGCCAAGAAATTAATTGGATTTTTGTCCTATCAATGGGGTGATTTAACTAGACAACAAAGATATTTGAAACTCTACAAGGTTCTTGCAAGACCCAAACTTGAGTCTCCAAGTACAAAAATGGCGTCTGGCAGAGTTGAATAGGTACAAACGTGCTTTTTTAGAATGTTATACTTTAAATTAAGGTTGTCATATTATTCTCACAGTTATAAATATTAGTGTGAATATTTTAAAATTGAGCCTTTATATTTAAGACGTAAGATCAGAGACAATTAATTCATAAACGAACTACTGCAGAATAAAATTCATTGCATGAATTTACTAGAAAATATAACCATAAATGTACCCACACATTACTTCAGAAGATACAAAGCGTTTGGTATGCTAAATGCCTATAATGGAATATTGCACAGAATGATAGACAGCTACAATACATTTTGTGACAACTAGGTCATTTGTTTACTTTCAACTGCAATAATTGTATTATGGTTAATCTTATACTCTTATGTCTCGTACAATGCATTGTATTCCAAACATCTATATAGTTGATATTAACTGTGCATGGAATCAACACAAACGTTGAGTTTAATTTATGTAAATGAGATGTCGCTAAGTAAATAAGAAACTAAGTCTACGCCTTTGTACACAACTGGTACTCTACAAAGGAATGTTATTCTCAGAGTTTTAATAATTTTATTACTCAATACACTATAACTTACATGTGCTCATTTTTGTTGCATTTTGTGTGTTCTCAACTGTTTCATTCTGTATGTTAAACAGTCACTAATGTAGAAAAACAATTGTAAAACGAATTGTATATTTATCCCTGCTATATAGACAATAGTGCTGTCCGTAGCACGTAAATAAACATTCCTTCCGTCTTTCCTTCATTATTATTATTATTATTATTATTTTAGTCGTTCTAAATTTGTTACCCAATTTTTAAAACTTAGTTGACTTTAGATTTCACTATACAAGAATGTCCCTAATTAAATTATTTTTCATATACATTTTGATTATATTTTATGAATAATAAGACACAATCTTGCTTTTCCAATGTGGTCTCTATCAATTGTTTTCAATTTTAATTTTACATATTTATTTTTAAAGGTGTATTATACTTATGTAACTATGTAAACAAGTATTATTATCTCTTGGAAGTGTGCTGTATTGTCAAGTTGTGTGTTCAATTTAGGGTGGGTCAATTTTCTTTTCTTTTTTTGTTCAGATATTGGGGTTTGAGAAGTCATCAAAAGTTGTGCATTGGTATGAAATAATGCCATGCCAAATATCGCCGTCCTAAAACGATATTTAACCTGACCCCTGTACACCCAAAGGGCCCAATTGTTCTCTTTTTGCACAAATTTTCGGACGCACAATAGAAATAAAAATGGACAATTTTCGGCTCACTTAATTTCTTTTTTTTTTTAGACAGTTGAGTTTGAGTACGGTGCAAAAGTTATAGAATGTATGTTATGCTTGTTCGCCGAAACAAATCCGAAGCAAAAAAAATATTTAGCTGGGTCCCGGGGGCCCAACAAGATGTCAATTTTGAAAAGGGCCAAAAACGGTCTATTTTTTTTTTTTTTTTTTTAGAAATGTGAGTTTGAGTAGCGTGAAAAAGTTGTAGAATATTATGTTATGTTTGTTCGCCTAAACGCAGCCACATCAAAAAATATTTAGCCGGGCTCCGGAGGCCGAGAAAATTTTTGTTTGAAAACGGCCATAAACGCTTGACGGCCAAGAAGGGCCACATTTCACATAGCTAAATTTTGTACCAATGCACAACTTTTCATAACTACTCGAACCCTAAAATGTGGAAACTGGTATCATATTTTTTATTCCTTGTTTTGCAAAAAACAATTGTGCCCTTTATTGGTACAGGGGCCCGGTTAAATATTGTTTTAGGACGGCCATATTTGGCATGGCTTTATTTCGTACCAATGCACAACTTTTGATGACCACTCGAACTCCAATTTCTGGAAGAAAATTTCGGCCCACGCTAGTGTTCATGGCACAACAATAAAGCATTAATTCATTAATTGTTATTATTATTAAAGTACTACTACTAGTAGTAGAATCATTTAACATCACTACCTGACAATGTAAATTAATTTATTCAAGATATTTTAGAAATTAAATTTAGCTCTTAGTACTTGTTAAATAAATTATCGTGCTTAATATCAGTAAAAGGGAAAATGAAATATTTTGTTCTCAGATACTGCTATGGACAAAAGATTTGACTCGTATCTTTAGAGAACAGTTCCAAAAGGTTGTCGAGATGTCTCTCCTATGTGTAAGATCTATGAACGAGATTAAAATTAGGATTAATAACTCCTATTATATTACAAAAAACAACTACTGTTTGGGATAAAACTGGAGAACTATAAAACTTGGTTAGAATTTAGGACAGAATTTCTTCCAATGAAAAATGATATTTTATTAAATATCACCCTTCTTTAGCAAAATAACATGACAATTAATTTCTGCAAGTTAACAAATATATATGACATTTTAATATAGCAGATTGAGGGCAGAAGTCGGACGTTTTGGTCTAGAAGCCATTATGGAGTAATTCAAAGAAACAAAAATAACAAAACTTTGCATAAATATATTTTGAACTTTCATGTTCTTACTGACAGAAGTACATGAAGCAACATATATACACAATGGATATATGGGCCTTAAAATTGACCTATCAGAACGTGTATCGTACTCCACAAATACGTGTTTTCAACGTTGATTTTAGGTTCATTTCGTTGATCAACCGTTATCGGTTGAAAAAATTACGTTTATTTCTAAACCATATTTCTACAAAGACGTTATTGCGTTAATAAGACGTTAATACAACGTGTATTCAATATGTTATTTTCAACTATGGTGCAGATTTGTTTAATGTGTTTCTTACTGATGTTGTAAAAAATTATAATTAAAAACTAATGAATGACAAACTAATTTTTATGTTCTCATGTGCATGTTGAAAACAGGTAGAATTCTAAACTATATTTCAACGAAGATTGAATATCGTTGATACGGCGTTAATGTGACATGCAAAGTGAAGCGTTTCTTCATATTTTTCATTGGCTCTGCAAATCGGACTTTTCAAGGATATCTTTCGCAGAGTGCAGAGTGCAGAGTGTAGACAAGATGTCTTCAAAGAAGGTGAAAACAAAACCTAAGAAATTTGCAGTTCTATAGTATAATTAATCATAGAACAAAGAAATACACTGTTCGCACCGTTCTCTTCAAGAATGACAAACAAGAGGGGAAAAAAGTAGAGGCTTGGCAGAAGGTGTATGGAAGGGCAAAATCAGTTGGCCTAGCAAACGATAGCTGAGATTGGAAGTTTGTAAGCAACAAATTTGTCAGCGTCTGGTAAAGTCGTTCGTTGGTAAGTAATGTTTTATGTTATCAGTGTTCCAGTATTTGGCTTAAGTAAAGTATTCACCTTCCAATTCAATTGCCCTTTTACACAATCAAAAATGGACTGCAGTTCCGTAGTTCGTGAAAATTTGAACATCGAGTTTATATTTGTTTAGTCAAAATCTTTTTCAATTCTTATTAGTTTTTTTTAATTTCCGATTACAGGCACTTCTATAAACACTTAGTGATAACAAGCAATAAAAAACTTGTTAAGAAAATCCACATGTTATTATTACTTTCTTAAATACTCACTCTGTAGAGTTGATCAAGAAGCAGAAGCATGGCGCCATGCGGAGGGTGACATTTTGTGGTATGAATGACACGTATTCTGCCAGAAAAACACGAATGGTATCTCGAGAGAGCGATAGCGAGCGAGGAGAGGTTAGTTGAAGTTAAGTTAGTTTTTTTCATTATACGCGATTCACATCACTGCCATTCACCCTCCGCCCTAAGCCGCAAGATTGTAGTTTTCGCTAACAAGTGCACGTACGTCTCGCCTTTGCTTCGTTTAACTCTCATCTTATGTTTACAAGTCCAACAAATTGTTTAAAACACATTTAGACTAAATGAGCCGTGAAGGGATTACAACGAAGCTTTTATTGTTATTATTATTATTATTTAAAATGATCCTCACCAATTGAACTGCAAGGTGCATAACTCTTTTCAAGCCAAATACTGGAACACTGATAACAAAATATTAGTTACCAATGTGCGACTTTTGCAGACGATGGCAAATTTGTACCTTATCAACTTCACATGAGTAATAGCTATCCCATGCATTTGTGTTCCATTTCCTAACCAATGCAATGTCAATACGACCCTTTGTTTGGGGGATAATGCCATGTTTCTTTCTGTAGGTTTTACAAGAGAGGACATATTCAATTTGAGAATATGATAGACGAAAGGTTTCTTTGAAGTGGAACTCACCAAAGTTTTCAAAATTCCCTCAACCTTTGCCAAAATTTTGTTATTCTTCATCACTGGAATCGTCGTTATTGCAATCAAACCAAACAAATTTCAAATAATTATAGTAAGATTCTAACTGAAAAAAAAACTTCCATAGTTCACTAGTAATTAATTGCAAATACCTTTCACAGTTTGCAAAAAAATATAATGCAGAGTTGAAGAGTCTACCATCACATCTTTTTGCACTATATAAACCTACATGAAACAGAAACACATGAAAAGTGCAGACTTGCAGAGTACTATGATGAAACAGATTCTGCAAAGTTTCCTTTCCTTTCGAAACCACTGGACAAGAGGCTCGCTCACGCTAGCAGAAAAATGACTTGTTGGGATCTTCGATAGAAGCTCTTCTCATTCCTCCAAGGAAATAGCAACGTGAAAGACATTACGGCCTGTAACCTTAAACTGCTGTAAAGGGCATACATAAATGTAAAGTCGGAATAAGTTCCGAACTCCCACCTTCATTTCGGCAATACTCCCATCACTGTCTCTCTACTACACGTAAAGCAGTGGCGGCTCGTGACAAATAATAGGTGAAGTTCTACGAAAACGTTCATCCATCAACACGTTCCTACTAACCTTGTTCGTTAACGTTCTGGGCTTAGACAGGATACTGATAATGCCACTATCCGATTTCAGATGATGTTGACTGACTTTCTGGCTCAATTTATACTTATTAATGCTTATTTAGTTAATGCGTATCAAAATAATAAGTGATGCTTAACTTCACCATCTTCACCTGAAGAGCCGCTACTGACGTGAAGACCACCGCAGATATTTTTCAATTGAAATAATTGTCAATAATGGCAATTTTTATTTGCCAAGAATTTGTAAGCATGCTTTGATTCTTTTTAATTTGCTTTCAGTAGATGCTGACATAACATGAATAACAATAATAACTTCAGTAATTTCAAAACAGATTAAAAAAAAAACTATTCCGATCTGATCGTTTACAATAAAGTCCAACAACTTAATTGGTACAAGAATTTTATTTTCGCTACTGCGGATGTCAATAATTATTTTCTAGCAGCCAATCGAAAATGCAGTTCAAATTTCATCAAAAATTTAAGTTTCTTTTCCCCTTACGACTAGAATTAATGGTGTTTTTTAAGGAAACTAGGTCAACTGAAGAAAGATTAGGTCTCTCTCTCTCTCTATTTTACCCAGTGGAAAACGCTGGCGATTTTGTAGAAGGTTTGAGAAAGACATTGGCAGACTTCCTACATCGACAGCAGAAAAGTTACATTTTTATCAGTTAAAGCTGAATTTATATCGATAATTTCTAAAACATGTAAAGACTATACATTCTAGATTTAGTTAAAATTGTCCAAATTGGCTACACAAAGATTGAATCAGTAAAAATCCCTTTAAAGCCCCTAAATCGCAAAATAGGTAACTTTTGGAAACAAAGACTTTTCATTCCTAACATGTTCTCTTTTAGAAAATTCACTTCTTCTTTGTCATTTTATTATATCGTCTCGAACGACCCAGTACTCAAGAAAGTGTCTATAGCGATAAATATTTTATGATTAAAATACTGTAATTTCTATTCAGCTCCCATACTGAGCAATACTCTCCCCTGCAACGTTTAAGCTCATTACCTGCCTGCGAGAAAATCATGCATACACAATATGAGGAAAGACGTGTCGACGTGGAAAGCACGCGATGGCAAGAATGATGCGAACTAGCCCTTTAAAAATCTTCAAATTAACCATATCACATATACAGGGAAGCTAGACGGTTTCACAAAAGTCTCTCCTGTCGAGCCTCTCAGCTTGTGTATATCGTCTGCTCCTACTTTAGGTCGCGTGAACAAAAGAATAAGCAATTTGGAGGTACTAAAATCCTGTACAATATTCTTGAATGTTGTAGTTATGACATTTTTACGTTCTGGATTGTATGTTACTTGAAGGAACAAATGACTAATATTTTGGCAATCAAGGTCCAAATCACATTACAAAAGTATTTTTTTTTTAATATCACAAAACTTGGGTAGACACTGTCTACCTTGTTTATCCCCAGAAATCGCCACTGTTAATAGCACTTCCAAAGATGTGTTCTGGACATGCTTTCAGCAAAAGGATCTTTGGGTTAAGTGTGTGGAAGTTGAACAATCCTATTTCGATGCTGACTAGCAATTGATACACATTAGGTATGTAGTTTTATTTGTCTGGTCTATGGTCGGATACTTTTCAGACAGCCCTTGCATGTCTGGAAATGCACAGCTCGCTAACACTTTGACAGGACTTAAGCCGATTATACACAATTCTAGAGAGTTTCCTTTTCTTATTTAGAGAATGTGAAAAACTCATTTTTGGAAACTTTTAGACTTAATTGATTTTGTCTAAAATCATAGATGTCAGTATAAGTCAAAGTTATGAAAATATGGAACACGGTTTTTTAATTCATTTACTCTGTTACTATTTACAAATTTAGTATTTTTATATTAAAAAGGAAACACCTATTTTAAATAGTATGTTAGAACATTTTGTTTGCCGATACTTTCAGAGAAGTCGGTGCTAATGCATGTTAAAATATAAGTTTGTTTTTACGTGATCTTTAACTGAGAACATCGTTCACAATGAAGACGTTTTGTTGGCTTATTTCGAGTATTATTTACAGATGTGCAGTAATCTTATAGTCGAAACAGGGGTTAACTGTAGTAGTGCCGTACCAATTTTTAGAAGTTTAAAAGGGGAATTGAAATAATTGTGTGATGTTTGAGAGTATCAGGGAGGTAAATATTGATGTTGGTAACATTTGAAGTGAATAATGATAAAGTTTTAGTGTGTTTTGAAGATGTTTTAGGACGCACTGCATGTTGTGGCGGAAGGAACTATTTTTGCGTAGAGTTACAGTTGCTGTCATGTGGAAGGCGGGAAGGCAGTGTTGAAATGGCGTGTCTTTGTGATGATTGTGACATTTCTTGCGTTATTGTTATTGAATCGTATGGAAATGACGAGGGAAAGTGCATTTTGAATGTTATTTAGCAGAGTATTTATGTAAGGAAAGGAAAAGGCCCCGAAACAATTGTACACGACTTTCTAATGGAAATTGGGAGAGTTAACAGGCTTGTGTGCTGAAGGTAAGTGTGAATATGTGTCAAAATATATTTTGTAAAGATACATGACCGCACCTAACCTTACCTAACCTCTACGTTCGTATGGTCACTAACTTAAGATAATCTAAAAAAAAAGTGCAAGAAAACAATTGCGTAAACTGCTCGCCTCCCATGAACACGTAATGTGTGTGTTTTATGTGATTTTGGTTTGGTTTTAGTGATTTTAAAACTCGTACGTCACTACTATAGTAATGCCCGAAACAGTATTCTGAATGTTAGTATGTGGTGCGTGGAATAGCTTCAAAGTGTACTTAGAAGACGTGCGCACATGCCAGGAACTTTGACTATTATCACTAAAATTTTACCTTCCTGGGCTTTTAAAGCACGTTAAGGTTACAGGCCCTTAAATTTTGGGGTGATCATTAACCTTCGGTTTCCGGGGAGTTTCTCCGGATTAAGGAATTTATCCTCGGTTATTTGTCTTCCTGGTTTGAAGAATAAATATTCTTTAAATAAATATGTTTCTTATCAGAAAGAAACACTTTAAAAACAACTTCTGTTTAGGGCTACCAGTCGTACTTGTTTCAGGGATCCTAATTTCATGAAGAACGATAGTTCTTCGAGTGACGCTAAGAAATGAGTCTCTCAGCGGCACTCACATAATTTGGATCTAGCGAACTATAAGCCCGATTTTGATGCTTTAACTTGCATTTGAAAACTCTTTGCCATACTAAGACACACAAAACATTTTGGGTCGGTAGGACATCCTTGGGATCCCCTAGGGCGGTTTGAAAAACAAAATCACATTTCTGATGATATCTCTAATTCCAAGCCATATAGGAGTCAGAGGCTGGCTGAATCGTAATCTACGCTTCAATACCTTTCAAACGGTGTACTACACGTCAAAATCGGTGAAGGGGTTCAAAGGTTATGACCTTTTTTAGCCCAATCACAGAATTTCCACAAGGGTCTCTGTCTTTTTGTTTTAGCCCAAAATGGTTGCTACCAGGGGGTTTTGGGGGTCATTACGGTCCACGTAGAAGCTAATTGATGCTTATGTTTTTGATAGGAGTTACCATTTTCGAGATACGGGGCCTTACAAAATAAGTGATATCAGTAGAAAAACCTCTTCGGAGTAAACTAAAGAGTGACGCAAGAATTCTACTCACAAAAGAAATGATATCCATTTTGGAAGTGACCTTTCTTTGTGTCACTATGGCAGAAGGGAGGATACTAAGTCTCTTAATTTTATTAGAAAGAAAACACTTCCACCATAGTGACACTAACAAAGTCAATCGCAAAAGTGGATATCACTTCTTTTGTACGCAGTATTCTTGCGTCACTCTTCCCTTTACCCCGAAGGGGTTTTTCTACAGATTTTGTATTCTCTAAATTTTTTGCTAAATCCGTACTCTTTTTGTTATTTCTCTTTTCTAAAATCATATTAGGAATTTTCTAATTGACTTAAATGTTCGTTTCTAAAGTCCAAATTCATGGAGAATAGATAAAAAGTAGTTAGAATTGAGTACATTTTCAAGTGGTGGTGGTGGTTGTGTGTGTGTGGGGGGGGGGGGGGAGCGAAAATTTAGCCAAATATACAGTTTCAACAAGGAAGAAGTGGAGTGATCCCGATTCTCCCTGGAATCATTGAAAACAAATATGGTTACCTTACCTTAATCTCCCTTGAGGTAAGATTCTGCCTGAATCTGCCTTATTGTTTGTTATGACACAGAGAATGAACGCTAAATCTATCGCCAGGGCCACAATTTTAGGTCAGCATTACATGCAGGACTGAGAGAACTCCTGTTTGAATTAGTAACAGTAATTCAATTACATATACAAAAAATAATGTGCCTCAGACATGTGACTTCAGTAATTACAATATTTTAATTTTTATTTGATAAAATTATTTAAAATGTAATTCCCAAATATTCTTCTTCTGGCAAGCGATCGCAGTTACTTTCTAGAAAAGCGAGAAAGGGAGAAAAATAATAAAAAATGAGACTGCAAAAATTCTGGTCAAGTGACATCACATTTAAGAAGAAAGAATGAACTATCAGTTGCAGTGATTTATGTAGCCCGAATCTCTAGAAAGAGAGAGAGAGAGACAGAGAGAACAAGAAAGAAAGAAAGAATCAATTAACAAATCATTTATCAAATTAACTCCATCAACATTAATTTTCATCTTCACACTCAATCTTCATTTTTTTTTTTAAATTTTAGGACAATACTTAAAATGCCTTCTCTCTTACCATATTCCTAACGTTGGAAAGTTTTGACACGCACACAACCCCCTTTCCACACACACACACACACACAACTCAAAATTCATTCAATCATAAAAGGTCTTAAAATATTACGGAAAAAGAAAAAACGCAAAAAGAAAGTAAATTAGCTTTAATTAATGAACGCTGAATGTCATCCTCTACGTTTTCGTAAAACAATGTCTGTTGCACTTGTTACTGAGAAATAATTAAGCTTTATGTTACATTAAAAGAAAACAAGAGGGCGTGGGGGATCCAGGAATATAAGTTTTGGAATGAGTCAAGAATTTTGCTTCCTTTATTTAGTTGAACTCACTTGTTTTTTTTTCTTTACTTGAATAAAAGGAAGCACCATTTTGCAATTAAGGAAAGGTGTTTTACTAATTTTAATAATTAATACGTAACTTCTGAATTCCCGTTTCACAGTAACAATGCATTATTTATTTAATGGATTTATTCCTGGAAAGCTGTATTTCATTAGAGTTTGCTGAAATTTGGAAAGCAATTGCATCATGTGTAATATCAGAATGCACTTTATAATTATATTGTTTTTGCGCATTAAATAATTGAACAGCTGAGTAGGAAAATGCGTTGCATTCATCACAGTTATCAGAAGAAATAAATACTTTTTTTTTACAGTCCAAAGCTTTCAGGAATTTTATTTGATCACTTCATTGATTTCATGAAACTGAAAATTTAATAGCTAAACAAAATCGTAAAAATATATCGTTCAAACATGTACACTTAATGGCTATATTTCACGGAATAGCAGTGCAACGGCAGATTGGACAGTGCTTCATGAAAAGACACATTTTGTAACATTATTGCAATTTTCTTTTTGTCATTGTTGGGAGGGCCTAAATGTATGCATATTTCCAAAGTTTGACGATCATAGATATCTCAGCGATACTAATCAGCAGCTGTAGCTCTCAACAATGACAGCCAATAAAGCCGACAGCATATTCAGTGTTTCTTTCAGGACTTTTCTTTCGGGGGTTGCAAAATCAAGTCGTGGGGGGGTCTCACGAAATTTTTAAATAATGCATATTGACTCCTAAGTGCTAAAATATAAAACAATACTAATTAATGTTACTTAAGAACATGTCATACTTCCTTAGTTAACCTCAAAATAACATGAACCATATTTATAGAATTTACTTTTAATATGCGTATTTCAGTATACGTTTGAGTAATATAAATGCTAACACTAATTCTTTCCGGGGTCCAGTTTGCCCCCCGGAAAGTATATCTGGAAGAAACAGTGAGCATATTATTGGAGTCATATTGAGAAAATTTGGAGTTCAAATTGATTGGTTTTTAAATCTTAATCACTGAGTCAAGGTTTTAAAAAATGCGATCATGGAAAGAAAAGACATACGTTTCCGTACTATATTAGTGTCCTAATCAATTTTTTTTTGTTTCTCTTATATACACCATATCGCATTCTTTTGCGCTGAATTTTGTGCATATATTACTCATTTTTATTTTCTTCATATATTTTTTCGACTCCTCTTCGTATTTCAACAGCCTTCCTTACGCCCTTTCTCTAAGTTTCACACGTTCTTTCCTAAATAACCCTTTTATTGCTTCAGTTGCTTCATCCATAGTCTCTATTCCATATCATCTCTTGCTTTCTTCATCCACTTCTTTTCTCCTTTCGTATCTCTTCCGTTTTACCCACCTTTTCCCGCCTGTTCCCTTTCTTCATATGCCTTCTTACTTTCTCTTTTACTTTTTATATTTTCGTACAGAAAAAGAAAACACCTGGTAAATCCAGCTATGTTTGCATTGCTAAACTGTATTGTTAAAATTTATAGTAATATTAACCATGTACTACGGTAACGATACTCTTGTGCTAAGTTGACTATATCTGGTATTCTTGTATAGTTGTGATTCCTAAACAATTACTACTAAATGTTATATTGCTAGGAAAATCATATGTATGGCTAATTACACAATATTCCTTCATGACCTACAAGTTTGACAATATAGTTATGGCGAATAATAGTGTATGGTTGTTAGAAGCGCATGCGCAGAAAATGAAAGAAATATAGGCACTATTTACCTGGGACACCGTGTGCTTGTGTGGTTGGAAGCCATTTTGTTTTTGTTCCTTCGAGAGAAATTACAAGATGGTGTGAGGAGTAGCTAACGATGACAAGAAAAAGTAAATATCGTGGGGGATTTACATCCTTACTTGATTTTTTTAAGGTGATTGTAAAGTATAGCATGTTATTGTTTATGAATGGCACACCAATTGAGACATAGGAGCACAATTCAACTATGCATTATTGTATAATTAACTATAATGCTAACAAAGCATCTTGCTAATTGAACTTGAAACAGGAATTTTACAATAAAATATTGTTCACAGTATTGTAATTATGACAATACACCTAACAATGTGTATTGTTATAATGACAATACACGATTATGACGACTTGTATTGTATTTGCAACCTATAATATTGCTGTCACAATTTCAACTATGACAAATAGGATTTTTATATTTACTTCAAATCATATTATTTTTGAGGACCACCGTGCCTGACCCGGTCAATCGATTTTTACACAGAGGGCAAAGCAGACTTTTAAAATTCTTTCCTTATTCTACTATTGCTTTTAAACATTAATTCTTTCAAGAGTAACCGATATCATCGGGTCACAGAGCAAAAAAAAATACGACGCAGGAAAGTTTCTAACAATATAGAAAATAATCTCATATGCCCGGAAAGAACAAAACACCATCGGAGGTGTGTAAAAATCTCCCCTCGGATAGATTTTTCTGTAAGAATATTTAGTATGGTGTATTAAATAGGATACAATATTTTAACTTCTTCGGTCCAAGGAAAAAAAGAACTTTCGCCAGCATTACTTGTGCTTTGCAAAATCATTACTCCTTTCCAGGATGATATTTATAATTTTTCAAGTTAGAATCCGTGGATTTCTGAGAAGTGCATGTGTCCTTTGAGAGTTGAAGCGTACAGAGAATGTACTATCATGGCCAAAATTATGTTCACATCACTTTGTTATACACGAGTTTTCTCTAAGCCCAGCAGATAGGCCACCC
>JAGDQP010029498.1:0-16274 GCA_022664845.1 Lepisma saccharinum | reverse complement strand
CGAAAAATATATTTATGTATTTAGAAGTATATTTACTATTTTTTAAAATATTACCCACAAATACTAGAATGCAACGCTGTAGTGTTTAGCTGATTACAGAACACTTTAGTATTTGAAAGAATATTAATATAAAACTTTTTAAAGACATCCTTTTCTTGAACAATTCGTACTAAAAGTAAAATTTAATTTTGTTTATGTATGACTAAAGAGACACTTTATGACTATCATGGGACGCGTTCTCATATAAAGACACTTTATACATTTTTCAGTGAGCGCTTCATGCTTTTCTTTTTATTCATGCATAAACAAAATATTTTTTCTTATACTTTTTAGTACGAATTGTTTAAGAAAAATATGTCTTTAAAAAGTTTTTTTCTTATTTTTTAAAAATCTATCACTAGAGGCTGCACTCAACATTTTTAGCCACTGTAACTTATGATTGAAATAGGACTCTGAGGTTAAAGGCAAATGGGAAAAGGATTTTCTTCTATAATTCGAAGAGTAATTGGTTAATTACATAATTTAATATTTCATTTACAGGCATTTCTTTAATCATAATGTAACATCTGCATCTAAGTGTTGTCGTTTTCTCCTCATTAAAACTTCCATGCTCCAAATTATTGTGCAAATATATTACTAATAATATTTGTTATCTAGCATATAGATCAACACATGAAATAAATAAAAGGTAAACATATAAAGAAACGCAGCCAATGTTTGAAAATAATAAACTGAACACTTTCCTTTAATGACCATGCAATGTATATTACGGATATTATGTATAAATTATAATGTAAACCAAGTGTGAATACACGTGTACACAATATTTCATTCGATCCAATTGAGATTCATCAGGCGAATAAAAATTCAAACATTACCATTTGAAACTGTATCCACTTGAAGACGCTCGATTAGCTCGATTAGTTTCTAAATTATGTTGAATTGGGAAGAGTGTAGAGAACTGTTCCACTCTATGGATTACTGATTTTAGATTAGGAAAGTTAAGTTAGTTTACGTCAGAAATAGTAAACAACGTTACTGATTACATAAGGAATAATATTTATTCTCATCGACTCCCTTGTTCGTGACAAAAACAATACTTCTTAATTCTACAAGACAGGCTGGACCAATTATATACTCCCTTGCCTGTTGAACTAGACGTTTCACTTGTCCTTAAAAGTAAACGTCTTTAATTTTGAGAAAGAATGAGTATATGTTTTCCTTATAATGTTTTTATAATATAAGATAAACTTTTTTATGTTGCAAGCTTTCTTCTTCAATATTGCAGACATACCCTCATTTTAGGTGCATTGTGTGGTTCTTTTGTTTTTCAAAATTATTAGAGAGCATCGAACATTTGATTTAATTTTAAATTTCATTGGTTCCCAATTGTTATTGTTTGATTTTGTTCGAATTGTATTATTAACGTCATAAATGAACTCGTGAGATTCTAAGGACAAAAATTTACAGGTTTTGGTAAAGTGAGCTCCGAAACACTTTACTCCATTTCATGGACTTCCAAGAAACTTCAAACCGTAACTACCAGCACAAAAAGAAAGCGTGTTAGCTTCTCGCCCAATCGAGATTCATTGAATTTATTTGGTTTCTAGCCTTTATCAAGTTACTTGTAAGTATTAACTTAGTCCAAATCTTTACAGGATACATTGCCAAGGCAAGTCTATAATCTGGAAAACAAGTAGAGAATTGCCAAACTTTCTATTAAAGGTGCGATCCCATCATTTCACTAGTGAGATAGAGAAAAAAATCCAGGGAAAACTGTCATCCCAATCAACAACGTTGTCTCTTCAATAATGAGCCTGTTTACTTTAGTAAATTTACTCCAAAATTTCATATTGAAGATGAAATTATTTGTATGGAAGGTAAGAGCACTATCACCTATGCCCATCCTCAACAAAACTTTATATTATTGTATTTATGTGATTCAAATTCTGCTTTGATAGTGACGTGTGCAGTTACTCTATTCTACACTTAGTTTGCGAAACTTCTCTATAACTGCCATAACACTTTACATAAAACGGAAGTTACCATTTTCCAGCATGTTTTTCCTGTATTTTGTGAATTCTACGCTAGTGTTGCTATTTACTAGAAAAGTTACGTTTCTTCCTTGACTTGTTCTAATGGGTACTAATGTGTACTGGGCACCATTTATCCAGTGCCAATGGCGTTGTTTCTTATTTATTGAGACTTAATCGTATTCGTCCCAATGTTAACGCGTCGAGTTTGCGCTCCAAGTTGGAAACTCTATGTGTCTAAAACGAGGCTTCAGAAACCCATGGATCCTATGTTAAAAATACTTGAATTTTCATAATATAACTTTTATGTGCCCTGTATATATAAAGCTTTGCATTGCTATGAACAAATTAATGACATCTTGATCAGGACTTTTATATCTTAATACATTTGTAAGCAACATATTTTGAAGTTATTTATTTGATCTTGTCATCTGAATAATAATTGGAATTATAATATTTTCAATATTTAAACTATTTATTTGTGTAAGTACATGGTAAAAATATTTGACCCCTTTTTTTTTTGTTTCACTTACTCTTATACCTTTTTAAATATTTGCGTAAACTTGTAGCAGAGCTATAGACCCAAAGATTTCTTAACTGAAGGGAGGGGCAAAGGTTTCAGGGCACCAAGCGGATTTGGAATAACAAAAGCTGAAGCGTAATTATGTGAACTATGTGAGAATCCCACCCGATAAAATTCCTGACTGTGTTACCTCAACCCAATGAGGACGGATTCGAAAAAGAAAATATCCTCTTTAATTTCGTTTGCTCGTTGAATACATTGCTGTTGCTTTCTCTTTTTGGTCGGCTGGCGGGAAAACTGGTATCGTACACTAATTAACTTGCCACTGGAATAATCACTTCGAATCTTGAAGCAACTGACCCTGATCTGACGCTGTCATTGTGCATCTAACAAGGATAGATACGTGTATATACACTTCATGTTCTGTGACAAGAGATATGTGTTTTAGACATTAACAGTAGAATCATACATTTCTATGTGAGCAAAACTTCACAGATTACATTACAACCTTATGTTCGTCAGTTCTACCGAGTATGTATGGGACTTTCGATACAAAAAAAACGTACGTATATACCTAATAATCCTCTTTCTACTAATCAAAAAGTATTGTTCTGATTAACCTTCTGAACCGTATTTTCGCCGTCTGGAAGGAATGATGATAAAAGCAAAGTCTTTGTTACGGAGCACATATGGAGAGACACAAGCCATTAACATTCCTGAAAATCTATTTTCCACGGGCCGATGCTATATTTAAAATTGCATTCACATAGTATTTCTAATACACATCCTTTTGTGATTATTACTTTTTTGACGAATTTTCTCTTATTTATTTATTTGAATTTTCCAATGAATAATATTACTGGTGTGGTGTTTTTTTAGGTATGTTAAATTAGGTTTTCAGATCTGGACACACTTAGGAGAATGTGTTTTGTTTCTAATCGTTGTCAAGTTTAACAAGTCGACATGATTAATAAGAAGTTAAGCAATGGGATAATGTTCTTTCCTTTAAGTTGTCCGTGCGAAAAGTTAAACAATGATTGTTTATTATGAAGAAAGGTAAAGAAGATCTTATTTTACAAAACGTAATGTCGACTACCATATATCGAAGATGAGATGAAATTTTGGAGAGGTGTATTTCTTAATCCCTGTGGATTTACTACTGGTGTCAAATACAGGATTTAGACAGCTGTAAGTGCATAATAAAGTACAACTATGATTGTGGGAAGGTTGATGTTTGATTACATGTCATTTAAAGTAGATCAAATAGCTTCCTGCTTTAAGGCTGCGGCTGTACTATACCATTAATCACATGATGATGTCTTAATAGTTAACCTACTACTACTACTACTGTAGATAAAGAAAATAAAAATTCATCAATAAAAATCTACATCAGTTAGTTACCTTTACAGATAAACTTATCTTCCTGATTTGATTCTGAAATAATTTATTTTTTCTTTAACTGTGTATTATTCTATATTCCGTGACAAAATTTAAGATTTTGTTTAACGATATTTTATATTTCATTGTTGTTTCAACACAAACCTTAAACAGGCATTTTTGACGCCATCTTAGTAGTATTGTGAGCTGGCTACTTACTTTGGTTGAAAACCTTAAAAGCTAATGCTTATTCTTGGTATTATTCTCACAAAGTAGTCGTTGGAAGCGGTCAGAACCGCTGGTATCGAATCCAGGTTTGGCGCGTCTTGGTTTGGCTTAGTTTCTTAACTGTATCGTTCACTAATGCTTGGGGAGTATCATGAGTTGAGTTTTAGAGAGAATTCAAAACAATCATTGACATTACAGAAGCAAAAATTTGTAACGATAGATATTTAGGAAAATGTAGGGTTGACGATGTACTTTATAAAATTTATAGACGTTGAGTTAGAACAAGCCTTTATACTCAATGCTATTTGTCACCAGAATTTCAACTGTGAATTCTGGATAAGATTAACAAAGTACGATGGCCATTTTAATAAGATTCAAACTGTTTAACATCTTATTGGAACTCAATTGAGTGGAGTATCCAGCACCTGTAAATTTCATATTAGAATTAATAACTTGTGTTTGGCTCTTCAACAGAAATGTCGTTCAAGATAGTAATTTTGCTCCTCCGAGGTCTACATACATACCAGTTTTAGAAGAAATTTACCTTCCTCTGCAGCGTCTAAGTCCACTTTAGCTCCAAATATGGCTTCTATCGAGCCAAGCACAAGCAGCCTTAACGATAAACAGTGTTCCTTATCTAATCGTTCCAAATCAACGTTCTCTCCTGAAACACTGCTTCCCTTTCCCAAAGACATATCATCTGAGAAGAAAAGTAGAAGAAGGAGGAAAGAAAAATTGCAGTTCATACAGATACACAACAGAATGGATTAAAGGTAGAGAAACCAGAAGAAAGCAAATACATCTTCTTTCTGAAATGAAAATGATTATTGTTTCTGTTTAGTTTATTCATACAAGTAGCAACAGTTGCACCCAGTAGAGAGAAATGGTTTTAGTGTATAACGTGTGAAGAATAGTCTCATTTTCAATGCAACAAAAGGGAAAACTTTTTTTGTGTGCCCTAACTGTATGTCAGACTAAAATGCTTATGTTTTAAAATATATTCTCAAATGTGTTTTTTTAAATACTGTCTTATTGTTTCTGTTATTCTGTTTCTAATTGAATACCTCGGGTGTAGAAGATGATAACCCACATATCAGATAGTGTTATTTTTGTGAATAGAGAAATTGACAAGTCTGTTCCTCGTCTGCTCAAAGCGAAACACTTTCGTTTTTCATTCATCGATGGACATGCTGACATGCTGTCGAAGTTAATGATTGTAGAAGATATATTTTTTTCTTCAAAACAAGAAAAATGTTGGTAAACACCTTGTACACCCAAAGCATTCAATTTTGTAGTCACATTTGGCACTGTTTCATTAGTGCAATGTACTTGTATTAAAAGGGTGTATAAAACTTAGTAATTCAATACAATTCTATTTTAAAACACGAACATTATAATTTAAAAACATCGATTCCTTTTGTTACAATTGATTCTGCCATGTGTTATAATTGATCCTGACGTTACGGTCAAATGTAACACAAGCACCTTCTGATAGAAAATATATTATGACATCATTTTCATTTCCATATATTCTATATGGTGCTTAAAAGATACCAGAAGTTCTATTTTACAATTTTGTAATTTTGAACAGTAGATCTCATTTCGTGTTCTAACTGTAACTAATTTTTCGTGTACTACAATTGATCCCAGTCTCCCTTACTAGTCTATTATGGAACATATGATCTCATTTTGTACGTTGAACGAATAGCGCTTCAGAGGTCAAATTTGAGTACTTTTTCTATCACTAATGCTTCCTCCTGCGAATCACTCTTACAAGTTTTCAACCTTCCGTTAAATAAAGTTTGAAATTAAAACGAACTAAAGTAATATCTTCTTGCAGATGATTTTAGTGAATATGTCGTTACTTGCCTGCCGAGCCACAAGTGGATAGTCTCCTCCTGAGTTTCCTGTCAGTATTCACTATCACATTATCGTGAATATCGTTATCGTCAAGTATCACGAATGTCGAGTAAGACTGTAATATTCAAAGGTGAAAATATTAAGAGATTTCCAGTTAAAATCTACGCATCTTGTCACATAGTATTTCCTTGTGACTTTCTAACACAAGGACTTGACAGCACAGCCGCATCGTTTGCACAATCACAAGGATAAAACTTGTAATTAGGGATTCACTGGCTTTTATATTATCAGGGATTCTCTATAGTATAGTGTATACTGTGAATGCGTTTCAATAGATCGATTTTGTGTACTCTTGCTATTGTTTCTGAATTTCTTCAAGAACAATACAAATAAATTAGGACAAAGCCCTGACCGCCTGCAATCTCCATGCATTGTGGGAAGAACTTCGACCTCATTTGTGATGATCTCCAAGAAGCTCTTTCCTTGGGGTTTTATTTAAGGCGGCTAGCTCCTTCCCCAGGTACCCGCAATGCACTTCCAATTGCTAACATCCAAAGACAATTATTTGGTTGAGCTTTTGCCGGGCTTTCTAAACATGTCTCTGGGAAATCAAGAACCAATATTGTATTATTTACTGAAATATTGTATTATTTAAAATTTATTTACTGAAATTTTGCTTAGTACATACATTTTCCTGCACTACTTTTTCGACAATGCATTACCATTAATTTATTATGTTTTTAGTAAAAAAATATTGATGCAGAGCTGTTCTCGATTTATCAAACTTTGAGACACGCGTAGCCGCTCTGCCTGAGGGATGGCATCAATAGCGTTTTCAATGTTCTGCTGTAGCTTTTCCAATGTGTGGGGTTGTTTTGAGTGCACCTGAGACTTCAACTTCTCCCACAGGTATGAATCATACGGAAGGAGATCAGGCAAGGAGATTTTACTCCCTCTGCAGACTGTTTTCTCCTTAACGAGCACTTCATGAACTCCTGATAAAGTTGCAAGTGTGGCGTGTGCTATTGCTGCATTTTGATGAAAATATCCATAAAGTCGTTCATTTTGTTGATCCACAAATGGATTAAACTGATTCTGGACATACCAGTGAGCATTAGCAGTTTGGTGAAATAATCGTGTTACGATTCGGAAACCGAACATCGCGTACCCAACAACAATCTTAATACTATGCAACGGATGTTGAACGTACTGATGAGGATTATCTGATACATAATGGTACGTGCTCTGTGAGTTTACATACCTGGACAGGCTGAACTGAAGAAATGAGAAACTGAGGATCAAAAAGCCCTAATTCCAATTTATTCAGAAACCACCGGCAGAACACTCGCTGGTTTGTCTCGAAGGTTTAACTCATGCGCAAAAGAAAACTTGTAAGGATAAACATCCTTTTTGATAATGTTCTGATACGACAAACTCCTACTTTCCACGTGCACAGATAACCGGCATTGAGATTTTCAGACACTAACTTTAGAAACATAAGCATTAAAATATTATGCCTTTATCAAAACATTTAGGAAACGAGCGGATTATAAAATAAAAATATCATCCAAAAAGAAATGGAGAGAATTTCCGTGAGACGAGAAATATTTATTTAAAATTTTAAATAAAAGGAACACGAGATACACAAAATGTGTATTAAATAAAAGTATGCCTTAGACCCTGTACATACTGATGCATGAATCATTGTCCATACGAAGTTAATCAATCTTGGAAGATGACATAAATACATTATATTACAAATTATTAAGTATACTTCGTTAAAAAAAATATATAAAATAAATATGATCTTTATTTTCCCCTGAGTTTTAAAGGAGGAATTTTGAGTGAAATTTTACTTTGTACCTCCCCTTCCCAGTACGTAATAAGATGCAATAAAAATATGAATTGTCCAACAATTTGCTGTTTGGGTAACAAATATCTGATAAATTTTAAAAATATGAAACTAGTAATAATAATTATTTTAAAATGTATTTTGTGATACAGAACAATATTTAGTTTACAATCACTGACAGGAAAGGAGATGGTGACCAATGCAGACACAAAATGTTAATTGATAATTGTTAACAACATCTTAAGAAAGAAAGAAAGAGAGAAAGAAAGAAAGAAAGAGAGAGAGAGAGAGAGAGAGAGAGAGAAAGGCCAAATCCTACCTACCATAATGCATCACTTTGTGTTTCCATTAATATCATCATACTTTTAATGTGAGGAAATTCTTGTCAGTAAACTAGAATTTGAAATTAATTTATGTATGAAAATCTAAACAACTGAGGTTGTCAGAAGGAAAGGAATGCACGAGACATGGATTCAATCAAACATTCAAGTTATTCTTCATCCATAACACGAAATTTCTTTGTATCTCTGTACAAATTACGAAAATATTTTTCACACTCATATTGTATATGTCATATATAAATGTTGAACGTTTTTTATGATTCAATACCATGCAACCCTTTTCTTGTGAACCCCTTCCTTGTACTCACTGACAAAATACCAACGTAACAGCTTGTTTCTTTCATCAGTTCATTGACAACTAACGAAACGGGAAATCGTTTCAATATCGGAATTGGATCCAGATGAAAAAGATAGAGGACGCACACACGCGTGGACGGCGCATGATGGAAGTGGAGGTGTTGCTCCATATATTCTCGATCTAGTTTACCTCGACCGTCTTAACTTACAAGCTGTCCAGAAGTACCGACAACACTCAGGCACTTAAATTTGATAGTATGTTGAATGCACTTCAAAGCGCCAAGTATGGGAGCACTTAAGAAAGTCTTAACCCGAGATTTCAATCCAGACCTACAGGTTTGCAGAGCGACGCGCTACCGCGTGAACTAGATTACTACACAACAATATATTTTAATATTATCAAAAGAAAATGGAGAACATTTGAACAGTTTAAACAAGGGACATAACAGGATTATAAGATAAGAAACGACTACAGATGTCAACTTTTGTTGGTATAATCAGAAAGCCAAAATATTAGTAAATCCATTTTCATATTTCGTAAAATATCAAAATGAGTAAAATAATAGAAAGGCAATATCAGACGGTTACTGTACACAATATATTTGCTTCATTAAATAAACAAGAATTCTCTTGATCAACTGAAAGTTGAATTAGTGAGAAATGTTTTATTTATTAATAATGAATTATTTGCCGAGAAATCTGAGAGCAAATTAGTTGACGTTTAAATAAAAATCTTCATATTGCTGAGATACTGCGTAGATCAGAATCATGGGTAAATAATTTTTAATTTTAAAACTGAAGCGTTTGAAATAGAAACCAGTAGATGACTCGCATTCACTGCTCTTTAGCTATTTGACAGTAAATACACATTTTCCAATATACGTACGATTATTTCAAACTTTCTTAATGTAAAGATTTCGGAAATTAAAACGTTAGGAATGCTGTTAGTCAAAAATCTATCTTTCTTAGAATTTCACTCCGAATATAGAGAATTATTCAGAAAGAATTATACATATGTCTGTATATTAAATTACCTTAAAGACAAACTACCAGTTACAAATGTTACGAGAATTAGGAGCGATAGAGGGCCGTTACCATTAATTCGTATTTTTACAAAAGATCCAAACTTAGTCAGTCACCTTATAATTAATGGAATCAAAATAGGGTATTTCATCTATAAGGTAAAAGAATCAAGAACAAATGGCAGACCCTTTCCATGTAGGCTGTGTCTCTTGTACCATCAAAATAGACCATGTTCTAAGATTCCATCCTGCTACAAATGTGGACAGAGACATCAGAGCTATACGTGCAACAAAGCTCCTGATAAGAACTTTTGCGGGACATGTAAAATTCAGGGACAAAGAACAGCAGCTTCGACATGCCCAAAACAGGACCAAAAACAGGATATACAACGGCTCCTTCCAAAATATATACAGCTCCACCAAACATTAACAGCCACAATGAATTTCCAAATTTAACACAAGATCCACACAGATGAACAACTACAAAAAGGAGACTGAGCAAAGGATTCAAGAACTATTTGAGGAACATACAAATAAAATCACAAATTGGGTTCTTTCCATTCTTAGCCTGTCTCTGCCAAGTGAAGTAGTATCCAGACTTAATACCATAATTAAAGCTCCTTCGGAAGAGTTTCTCAAAAGACACTTCAACATTATTCAATCGGTCGATGGACATTTACACATTGGGACAGAGGCATTTGACAAGAAATTAAAAACTACATGAATTCAAATACAGTAACAATTGATCATGGACAACAATAAGAATGCAAATAAAACAAACATATCATTTCAACACAATCCACACATTATGTTTGTTAACATTAACGGTATAAGGGAAAAGATTTACGAAACTATGCAACTAGCCAGGGATAAAAAATTAGATATAATAATTCTGAACTAAACAAAACTGACTAACACCGTTAAACTAGACTTAATTGATTATGCAATATTTAGAAATGACAGAAATGTTGCAACAGGAGGTATTGCTATTATAATAAATAATAAATTTAATGCTACAGAAATAGAACTTCCAGATTCATTAAAGGATGCTCTCACCACACCCTTAGCTATAGAAGTACATCAACAAAAAGATTCAATTATCATTGCTACTCTATATTCTAGTCCTAGAACAGATATCAACAATAGTCTACCTTTATTTAAATACTTAACGAAATATCAGAAACTCATAATCGCTGCAGATATAAATAGTCAGCATCAGTTGATGGGAGATCCAATCACTAACGATAATGGCATAAAATTGTTTCAGTTTCTGCTTCAATCTCCCTTAATCAATGTAAATGTAGGACCCACACGTTTTGCTAACAACATAGATACGGCACCAGATAAGGTATTCATCTCACCCAACATTTCAAACAAACTCATACAGAAGAACGTTGAAGTCAATCTGCCTACTGACCATGGTGAAATATATATCACATTCAATCTCAAACTTATCAAAAATATTCCTCTATCGAAATTTCCGAATTACAACAAAACGGATTGGTAGAAATATAGAAAATATTTACAATCAGAATTGCAAGACTTACAAATTAGCATAGAAACTGTTGAGGATATTGAAAGAGTTAACCGAATTACCATAATTTCAATACAAGAGGCACTCAAAAAACACGTTAAATATGACAAAATAATCCCATATGCAGAAAGATTACCTGAAAACATCATTAAAATTATAAAAGACAAAAGGCATCTGATCAATTTATATGACAGACAACCGTCCGAATTCTTCCAAGGTCAAATAAACGATAGACATAAAGAAATTAAGAGGAAAATTGCTAGTTTTGGACAACAAAAATTAGAAAATTTTATATCAAAATTGACTGAGAACTATCATAAAAATCCCAAAAGCTTGTGGAAATCGATTTCGGCATTTAGAGGTAAAAAGTTTGGATTCTCAATACCAAATAAATTAGATAATCTTCCAATTGCTTCAAATATGGAATTTATTAATATACTATATATATAAAAAAATTTAAAGCTAGAATAGGAACTGATGAGGACAGGAATACGGAAGAAATACAAAGGGAAGTTATGGAAACATCTGCAATAATAAAATAGATAACTAATCATAACCAAAATGTCATTGAGCAAGTTATACGTGACGATCCTACAGAGGCAACAAGAACACTTTTAGGCGAAATCACACGAGGAAAGAATAGAAATTCTAAAAAAGAAGAGAAATACGGCTCCGGGTCCTGACGGAGTGCCGTATGTCGCTTTACAACGAGGCCCTCCCATCTTATTTAAAATTCTTACCAAGCTTTTTAACGCCTCGCTAAAATTAGGATTTTTACCTCAAAAATGGAAGACTGCATTTACAATATTCATACCCAAAACTAACAAGAGCCGGTTTCAATTTTCAAACTACAGGCCTATAACACTAACAAATACAATAGCCAAAATTTGCGAAACTGTTATTACGAAAAGACTAAATGTTTACCTAGAATCAAAGGACCTCATCTCTAAACATCAGGCTGGTTTCAGAAACAAAGTATCAACTATTGATCAGCTAATGAGGATCATTACAGACACACACATTGCTCTAAATAAAGGTTGGCAGGTTAGTGCTGTGTTTATGGATTTAACGGCGGCCTTCGACACGGTGTGGCACGAGGGGCTAATTTATAAATTATATTCAATAAATCTACCTACAACGATCATTAGATGGATCATCCAATTTTTGAATAATAGAACAACTAAAATCAGATTGAAAGAAGAATTCCCACAGGAAATGCTAATAAAAAAGGGAGTCCCCCAGGGAGCCGCCTTAAGCCCCATCCTCTATTCAATCTACTTGAATGACACTCCTTTCTCCCCAACAAATCTAACTCAGTTGGGATTGTTTGCAGATGACACTGCATATTGGACAATGGCTCTATCCTCAAATTCAATAATATCCAACCTGAAAGGAATAACTCGAAATGTTATTACATGGTGCAAAACCTGGAAGTTGCGATTGAATGAATGAAAGACTCAGTTTGCCATATTCTATCCCACAGGACACGGAACAAGAAAAGACAAACGAAAATTCATAACAATAGGCACCAGCTAACACAACGAAATATTTAGGTGTTACTCTAGACAAAAGACTTACATTCAAATCTCATATAATGGACAGAAGAAATAAAGCTCTCAGGGTGTTTTCAATGCTTAAAACTATTCTACATTCAAATATCCCTTTCAAAATTAAAACTAGGCTTTACCTCTCCGTACTTAGACCTACAATTATATACGGACACGAATCATTTCATTCTAAAACAAATATTGAATATCTTGAGAAGTACGAACGTTATTGGTTGAGAGTCTCTCAAAGGAAATGGCAAGATGATAGACAGTCGTTGTATAGTAGTATTCATTTCCCTCCGATGGCAACTTATATTAAACAGTCAAATAAAATACATCGAATCCAATAAAGAAAAGAAATTTGTAAATATTAACCTACCTAAGGAGCTTAACATATATATTAAAAGACATAACATAACCTATCAAGAACTATTACAAAATATAAACAAATAATACACAGGATTTACGAGGGAAAAGAAAACATAAATAACCACTTCCTATATCCTTTATAACCCAACTGAAAACCTTTTAATAATCAACAGAATATGAAAATTAATATCTAAAAGCCCGGGTCTTTCAATTAGAGCATATAAATCAAAATTAAAATTAAAATACAAATGCTGTTAGTCTGATTCGTAATCAAATATACATTTACAATCAACAAACCCAAACAAACAACTTTCAAAGGACTAAAGTGGCCTAAGCTGGCCAGAAGTCTATTTTAAGTGACCCTGCGGGCCATTTATTTATCACTCTTTCGGTGCTTTTTACTTTTGTTACAACACTCGATATTTCTTTATTTTTCGAGAGGCACTTTTATAGCGAATTATGCTCAGTACCTTGCTTATATCCTATATACAGAAATAAATTAAATGTTTCCCGTTACGTAATAAAAGCAATCGAATGTCTGATTAGCAACATTACGTATAGCGTCTCTATTTCTATTATAAGACGTGAAATGACTTCTAGTACATCTTTATAAAGATTCAAACTTCTCTATACTAAAATCATTCCAACGGACGGTTTTAATAACAAAAATATAAGCGAAAATTCTTTGGCAATTAAACTGTCAGTTGGAATTTAAAATCTAAGTATTTTAATCTTTAAAGAAATGTACTAGAATTAATTTCAACCCATACATTTTAAAGTTACAATAGAAGTTCTCTATGTAATGTTGCAACCAAACATTTGTTAATTTTTGTTTGGTAACGGGAAACACTTAATTTTTTTATGTGTACAGGGAATAAGCAAGGCACTGATCATAATGCGTTATAAAAGTGCCTCTCCGATTGCGAATTCCGCTTAGTAAGTTGTATACTAAGTTGCATGATGCTCAGTGCCATATAAATATATTATGCTCAGCGCCTCCTTATGTATTACAGGTTAGGGTAATTCATTCGATGAGTTTATTTCCCTACCAGAATACCCCTAATATACCTCTTAAATTTCAGTAACACGCCAGGAACAAATACTCCAATAAGACTTACGATCAATCGGCCTTTAAATACACACGTTAAATTTTCTGGCTTCTCAACAGGTAAAAAATTCTGATGATAATTTATTGATTATATAAGATAGAAATTTTGCATAAATTCATAATCGTATTTCCTTTCATATTTGTGCTGGCAAAGAACTATTAAAAGTCTCAAACAACTGGAATCGAGTTTAAAGGAAATTTAGTCATTTCAGAACACATTTATTCCTACAGTTACTAACCGTACAGTGGTAACGTAAGAAAAAATAACATTATAGGTAACGTTTTGTCCGTGAGGCCCATTATTATTTTCTGTTTGTGGATTGAATAAAACTCTGGTGTTTTTGAATTATTATCATCATCATATTCAGCCGTTTTCTATCCACTGCTGGACCAAAGAAGGGAAGTTGTAATAACAGCTTCAAATTTTAAAAACAAATGTTCTGAAGTTGTTCAAATGACAGTGATATATCTTCTTAGAACCATGTCAAAGTCAGCGAAATGCAAGTGTAAATTCAATGAGACGTTTGTAAAATCTAAGTATCCCTGTTGTTAAAGCGGAATACGATGTGCGACTGATAAAGATAAGTGCATCAGAACGTGTCCTAAAGTTTATCATCACATATCCTACATATTAAATGACTATGCCCTCAACTATACCAACAGATATTTGATGATTCAGATATAGCTGAAAGTGTCAAACACAGACAGTAATAAAGAGTGTGATTGCTACACATCTTGTTTCGGGGTGTCAGCAGATGCAAGCAATCATCGATGCCTGAAGATATTCCCCATGCTCATTTAGTACTTTAACAAAAAAAAGTTGCTACATTCAAAACAGCAGCAACAGAGGACACGAGTAACAAATTATTTTGTCTAAAAAAAATCAATCAAATTTCAAATGCGTTGTTTTAAATGGTGACAATGCATTTGAATTTTCGATGATTTCAGAAAAGCTGTGTGGATTTTTTTTTCCTTCACAGAAGAGCTGAATTAGGAAACTTAATTGATTTTTGCTGCCTAGCTTATATTGTTAACAACTCTGTGCACCATGGGTGTGACCAAATGAAGTATTAACCTTTTATATATACATATACGTACAGAAACAAGATGAATGGAAATGTACCACGAAATCAACTGACTTCGGTCTTTTTTTTAATTTTCGGCCTCTTGTTAGCAACTGTAACTTTCAGGTTTTGTACGGAGGGTAAACAGAGGTAGAAATTATTGTGTTTCACCGTCTCTAAATTTCGCAACTCCCTCAGTCACCTTCACTAACGTTTCTTACACATGATAAGCCTCAGCATAGGCAATAATTCTTAAATTAGTGGGTGATGGCAAAATGGTTCTCTATTTAATATTTATATAATCTATTTAGTACGTCAATATATAATTCTATAAGAAGATTCTTAAATCAACTAAGTAATAAAATATGTAAAAAAATAGTACAAATGTATCATGAGTTACGCCTATGGGCCATCATTTCTTTCACGATGTACTACTACGTTTAACCGTTGCATGGATAGCGAAGAATTGTCTCATTGTTATAAGAGAAAATAGTAAACTTGATTGTTATACTTTTTGTAATCAATTTCACTAGTCAAATTTTGGGATGTAAAATAAAAAAAATATGAAAATTAACCATTATTTGAGCGATTTATTATATACCACACAAAAGAATTTACGAAAATCTTGTAACGAGTAGGAGTTCAGTTGATAATTAACCCTTTGATAGCTAAACCTATAACCTCATGATATGACTTCATGATATGAATAATCGATGTACCTTATTGTATGTCTATATACCTTTGTATGTTTGTTAGCCTTATACGCCATATTCTTTTTCCTTACTTTATTTCACGCAGTAAAAGTAAAGTAACATGATCCCCGCTATTTTATATTTCTAGGGTTAAAGTAAACAGAGCTTTTTTATCAGTTCGAAGAAGTTCTAAGTATTTCTCAATATAAGTTTTGTTTTCTTATTAATTCTTCAGGTTGTGCAAAATGGGTTTGTCTTAGAACCTAGGGCCTTTAATTCGTACTCTATAGACAACAGATCCGCAATTGAGTCTACCGATAATTATTAATCTAGTAAATTATGATTATTGCAAATAAATATAACAATCTCATATAGAAGAAGAAAGACACAAAATAAAACTGAGGGCAGACCCAATGACAATATACTA
>JAGDQP010029497.1:0-23320 GCA_022664845.1 Lepisma saccharinum | reverse complement strand
AGTAGTGCTGCAGGGAGATTTTGGTTAAGATAAAGGAGGCGCATCCTCTCAAAAGCACTGAAGTTGGGGGGCGAACCCCCTACGGGGGTCTTGGGGCAGCGCTCCCAGCGAAACAAAGCGAGTATATATATATATATATATATACTGTATATGTGTGTGTGTGTGTCTTGTGGGGTATCGTTGAACAGCTCTTGATGAATAATCTACAAATCAATAAATAGTTTCTCGATTGCTCTCATATAAGTCGAGATTTGAATTTTTGAAAATAAAAAAAAGCTTCGAGATCTACCTCAGCCTGTAGGCCTAGCGAAAGGGATTTTTTACTATCAACATATCTCCAGCCCTATAAAAGAAGTTCAAGTATGCAATACCATGTTACCTCTAAACGCAAACCTTACGCAGACGATAAAAGTTGTTGAGGCTATACAGACGTGTTATAAAAGAAAGAGGTTGGCACATGCAAGTCACAATTAAGATAAGACAGGCAACTGACAGAACGAAAGTTTATCGTGTATGCTGGTGCGCAAGAAGGAATCTTCTTACCTCGTCTCCATGACGTTTTCGTTTTGAATGCTGCACGGTATTTCGTAGTTGAACATCAAGTGGTCCACCCCGAAATCCTTGAGAGCACCCCCAACTTTAAAATTGTTTCGGTCAAATATGGAAAGAACCCGTGAAGAAAACCACTTACACCCTCTCAATTTTGACTTTATAACTTCACACTGAAAATCCTGGCGGAATCCCTGCCTTTTTTCTCTCTCAGAAGTTGCGATGATTCATCAGGATTACTGATGAGCCGAGAAACAAAACAGGGTGAGAACCACTGCTCGGTTTTACACAAAATCTCGGATATTCAACACCGGATCTAAACGGAATATTTCTGGAATATCCTGTGCTGTGTGTGTAGTTAAGGTATTATCCTGGAAATCTTCAGCCAAGCTGACGGGGAGCGGGCCATACCAATTCGAAGATATTAGCCACTAGACCACAGGGCCAGGATAACACGGTTTGACCTTTTAATGCATATCCGATTTATTTAAGTATCAGCATTTCGGGAACTTTGAGGTTTCCCTAGGTGGTTGCAAGTTTGTCAAATATTCTTGTCAGTAAACCAGAACCACCGAGCCGCCGTAGCTCAGTGGCAGAGCGTTGGTGTAGCATTCGGGAGGTCTGGGTTCGATCCCAGCGGCCGAGCATCCTTACTGAGGTTTTCCAGGGTTTTTCTAGTCCTAGATGCCTAAAGTCCATAAAATAAAACTCAAAGTACGCCAGAACCATGCAATTTTATGATTTCTGAACCATTTATACCTGACGGGAATTGTTGAACTTGAATTTAATTTTCAGTCATTTAGGCAACTTTGGCTCAAGCTGGACGGATGATCGAATGAAGAGGAAACTGGAAAACTCTGAGAGAACCCACGTACACATTGTTTGTCCACCACAAGGTCCACATGGCATGAGCAGGGATCGAACCGACGACCCACAAGAGCTGAGCTCTACCGCAACTTCTAGTTAAACATTACACGCGTGACGGTGATTTGATTTCTGTTTATTATCCAAGTGCCACTTCTATATTACATTTATGATTATAAATGCTATTATACTATTTACTGTTTGATTAATTCTTAGTTACTTATTCTGGTTTTAACTAATCTGTTTACTCATTTCTGCGCGGCTTAAGAAACTCACAATCATGCTTTGAAATGAAGTTAAAACATGTTAACTTTTTTTTCTTATATAAAACGCACTCTTGCTTATCACAAACTATTAGACGTTCGCGAATATCGTTATTTAAACAAAATACATTAACAATTCAACTTTAACTTGCTATTGGATTATCAAGTTTTTTTTTTAGTTCATATTGATGATATATTACCTATTTCTTGCAATTCTCTCTCTCTCTCACACACACACAGAAACTTCATTTGAGTTTCGAAGAAAATGATTCTGAGAATCGTGGAATGACAACTGCCTCTCCCCTCTCTTCCCTTGCGTGGCTTGCAGTGAGGAACTTCTCGTCCGGAACCACGTTCCGACCTTGGATACCACCGTCGCTCCACGCCAACAACCAGCATTACGCAGTGCAAATATGCCTAATCATATTTTGCATACTGACAAAACTTGATTGTATCCGGGAGGTCCTGGGGTCTATGCCTGGCCGATAATTCTTACTTTTTTCGGTTCTCCCCCCTTCAGTCATACTAGGCAAATGCCGGAATGGTACCTTCAACTTAGACCCTGGCCGACTCTATCGTGATCCCTTCTCCTACCTACCCTGAGCCATAAATAAATTCGAATTTCAAAATTCAAAACCTCATTAAAATTAATTTTCCTTACTGTGAAACATTCATTTAGTGTATGCTTGAAGCAAACAATGGTGGAACTTCGATGCAGGTAAAGCTTTTAGTAACATAAAATTCATTTCGTAGTGAATGACCTTGATAGAGGGGGAAAGGGTTGAATTTATGGCCTTCATGCATCTAAGGCTTAGGTCGAGATAAGAGCAGGGGGGGGGGTGCGAGAAGGAGTTGGCCAGGGCCCAAGTTTAAGGTAGCATCCCAGAATTTACCTGGTGTCTGTCAGGATGGGTGGCCACTGGGATACCAGATCTCCCGAATGCTAAACCAATGATCACTGAGCTACGGTTGCTCGGCAGGAAGGGAAGGGGGAGACTATAAACAAATGAAACTTCGTTCAGGTAAGTAACGAGTAGCTCAGATCGACACCCCAGAGCAAATCAGTTGAAGAGCATATCGTCACGTTAGAACCAGGAGGTGTCTACTGTGTCTATTAGAACCTTACTATGTCCACTTCAGCTACTTTTGAGAAAAAGTTTGAAGTTCCATTTAAAGTCTGTATTAATCCTTACATTTGTAACATTTCCAGCCACTTGGAGGTCGTTTAGTGAAATAGTACTTTTGGGGTTGTTGACTCCATTTTGTCAAAAATTGTACCTAGCTTCAAGGTGACGAACGATATGCTGGCTAAAGCTTCAGCGTAAAAAATAATAGCATTCACTGTACACTCAGATTAGTGGAAAACGACTTAAATAAAAAATGCACAGTATGGCAATACTGAGTCAATATTCAAACTAGACTAAAACGAACATTTCACTTGTTCAGATTGCTACGCTACTCACTTCAGAGTTGCCGAATTCTTTTGGAGTTAACAAAATTTCCGTCCGCCATTTTCTATGATTCTGAGTGTACGTCTCCTTACTAGGTGTAATTCTTTCACAAATGAAACAACAAAATTTGTTTTGTAAAACAGTATAAAAGCCTTTAATTCATTCTAGCAAAGACTACAGCAACACAGTAACATTTATTGCGCTTTTATGTATGAAAAAACTCAAGCTCATCTGTACATATTAAAACTCTTTTGTGGCTATGTTTAATATAAACAAAAAAATATCTACATAATAAAGCATCAGTCAAATATGATATTAGTCTTTTACAATTTGTAATTAAGCAATGTATTAAATAATAAATCTATACAAAGACAAGACTTTAATTGGCTTATCAAATGCGTTCACCGTGTGGTTTGTTCATATATTCTTGGTTGAACTCACTAGTCAAAACAATGTACATGAACCACTGAAAAAAAAAAAAAATCACACACACCCGTACATTGTATACAGATCACTAACACACACATATTTCAAGTATCAATTTCGATCTCGTATTAACAAGTATTGGTTTCGTTATCATAGTTAATAAATCGCTTCTTTATTTTGCTTTGGTACGTAACATTCTATAATTAGGAGCGGTTGTAGGTGCATCAAAATAGATATATATTTATTTATCTCAAGATTTAACAACTATATTTCATATATCATTATGACTGCTGAAAACCCATAGAATTAATTATTTTATACGAATCTTAGTTTTCCTTCAAAACACACATCACGCTAGGAAACGTTCAATTGATCTGATAATAATTTGTTTATCAATTTTAATCTAGTCGTTACATATAACACTATTCCTCTCTACAACAATGTTGTATGTAGACATCTACACGACCGGAAATCTCGTTCACTTCTTATCAATTCAATACGTGAAATGAGCAATTCATTTATGCCCCTTCATTTTTCCTTTTTACTCAAAACCATGTCTCATCAAACTTATAAACAACATAAAAATACCATATTCTACGACAAACCATGTAAAAGAAATATACGCTATCTTACGAAACACAAATCAAAACCATTGATTTTCCAAAATAATAAGAAAACAGCTCGTAAAAACCAAAATGCTGTTGAACTGTTACTAGATTATATCAAATTGTATTCAGAATGCACACAGAGTATAAGAGCACATTTCTTCAGCTACTTATTGCAAGTGACAGAATCACTTTACAAATATCACAATATTTGAATCAGATTTTTAAAAAAAGCAGTTTTCATTTAACATACATATATACAGGGTGTTAACGAGAAGACTGGCTATAAATGATATTAGCCATTATGGTTACGTCTTGTTTTCTGATATAACACACCCACGGGACTAAGATATAGGTACGTTTGGTTTGACTTAACCTAATTTATATAAGGCATTGTAATAGTAGTCAGCTGTACGTTAGAACTAATATTCAGTATATTATTAGTTTCATCCATGGCATTCTATTGCCATCTCTATTGGATCGAACTAATCCACCTTGATGATGCCAATATTACTACATGGGAAAACTCTTGTTTGCACCGATGGGTATAAATTCGATTGCCGACACGACTTACGTGATTATTTGTCGAGATTACGAGACTTACGTCATTTTTGATGATGCCTTTAGCTTCAAAACTGCGCATGTTTATATATTATTATTTCCCCCTCCCCTGATTCTTTACCCTCTTATTCTTTCAGGAAGCCTCTTACTTGCTCCTAATAACCTTCGCCTTTTTTTTCTTCATTTGGTGTTTTCTCCGACCCATCTAGTCATTTTTACACTCCATAACCTGGCCACACTGTTACCCAGCATCAGTTGGTAAAATGGCGTATCCTTAACACACCCCTCCATTTTCTCTCCTACCATGTGAAAACGCTCTTGCGAAACGTAGAAGTTTTACTATTGTGTTTGTGTAGTTCCTGTATTCCTGTCTCAAGATTTTACTATGTAAGTATCCTTTTTTTCTATATTTTTTATCATCTTATTATCAAAGAGGCAGCTTCTTTGTTCTGTAATCTGTTCATCCTATTGCGGCTATGTGCATGGTCTTCGACAAAGTGACTATATTTATATTTACCAAAACGAAAATTACCTTAATCTTACTGGGAGAACAATGGTGCATTATATCTTTTAAATGAAAACAAAAACACATGAAGTTCACTGATTTTCAAAGGCGCTCCGGTATTTCGAACTTCCCTGACGTGAAATATCAAAGATCTCAACATATACAATGAAATCAATTATGCTTATTCCATTCTCTACATGATACATCTCTTCATGACGATTCTACAAACTGGAAAAATGAAACATGCCTCTCGAAATAACTAATGTATGTAACAATCTTTGAACTCCCAATTTCGAAAACACCCTGTATACGCTCATTAGAAACACAAAATATATATATGTTTAAACGCAGCAACCATTAGCAATTGTGTTAGTTTTCTTTTCTTTAAATATCCGAAGAACACTTTTCTATATAGCTCAAAAATATGAGTAAATACACTGTCGCTTTTATAAATAATAATTAAAAAAAAAAGACACTTTCTTGTATTTATAGGAGAATCTATCTCCATTATTAAAATATATAATAACAACACGATTGCACAATAAAGCCAACCATCAGTACTATGCACAAAATAAATACAACTGAGAAAAAAAAATCTGTTTTAAATGCATCTTTATTTGGAGGCGTTAAACTGATTACTTTTCGGGGGAAGGGGACATACTTTTGCCACTTCAAACAAGCCACGACAGGAAAAAAGAAGTGGAAACATTTTGCAGGTTGATGCTCAATATAGATATTTTTAAGGAATCTTCTCAAGATGCAGGCTATTTCTGCAACAATCGCGGTCACGTTCATTCAATCACTCCACTATGTACATCATTTCATTTAAAAAAAAAAAAGAAAAAAAAAGTCCACACAGAGCTATCCGGATAGTTGTTTCTAGTTTAACAATTGCAACTTGTATATACATTACACATGTGACTCTTTCCTCAATGGAGTTAATCGGACACCTTTGGCCAGCATCTGAGCCTCCAAATCTTTATCTTCTTCCTTATACCTAAAAAAAGCAGGCAAGGGTAAGAAATTCTGAAAGTCATACAACCTAAATATATTTCACTAAACAAATCATACAATAAATTTGGAATGTCTTCTCTTTCAATAATAAAAATATTTGTTTTGAAAAAGTCATTAATAATGTCCTTCTATCACATTGGTTGTATCGTATATCATCCAGGAAATGCAATCCAAACACTGGGAACTACATACAACTATGGACAAAGTTTTGTCATATATCTATAACTTAAGTTTTCTTATTTTAAAAATAAATATATTGAGACATCGTATAAACGTGTTGACTTCCAGATATAAGCATAATCATATAACTCACTTTTGAGCAAAATATTGTCCTGATATGTAACTAAATGAGGTGATATTCGCAAAAAATATAATTTGTCCAAAAAAAAAAGTACGAAAATCTACCAAGCTAAATAGTACCTTTATCTTGGAGTGATATTTTTGTGACGTAATGGGAACTATTAATCCCATCCCCCCCCCCCTCCCCGTTAGTAGATGTCTCCGAATTGGGAAATATTTAAGACATGCTTTTCTCTACACAGCTGTACCTTAGGGCTGAACTCAATGTAGATTATACCAGTATTATGTGAGATTTTGTGCGATGAAAGATTTCGCACACATACACGCCGCCTAGGTAGTCTTATATTTAATTGTTTCCACCTAAATTCGCTTCCAACAGCGTGGAGATCAGGAATCTGATACCAAAAACTGACTCGTAATGAAGATCCCGATGGGACGTTTATTGTGGTAACTTACATAATCAATACTGCATCCATCCTACTGTGTTTTATTGCAAGGACAAATTCTATAATAAACATCTGTAGGGTTGGGTTACCCCAGAATAAATGAGATCAATCTCCAATAAGAGTCGTCTTTCCATGATTTTTTTAAGTACTTTTCCTTGACCATCAACACTGTGGTATTGAAAGAACAGCAATTCCTTTTCAAATTGTGTGGCCTCCACCATCACTATGGCGCACAACACACTGCTATATTTCTGATGGTTTTCAATCAGCATTCGTAACTTGCAACAATACACTTACACATTTCATTACGTATTAAAATGGTATCAATTTGAATACCGGCAGTGCTCGGAGGAGCCATATGCGATGTAAGTACTTACGTGAACAACTTCTCTGTATTGGAATGACAAAAGGGAATCTAAGAATCAGGGTGAAGGTCAGTATAAAGTAACGATCTCTACCATTAGATGGCAGCACTAGCTCCATATGTCTCTAATGTATTTTTATTGTTGTACGAAATTGCAATGCTGTTCCTACAATATTCAACTCTCTAGGCTTGGATTTGTAGAAGCAGCATTAAAATTTCGTGTAACGATAAAAATATATTAGACATATACGGAGACAGTGCTGCCATCTTTTGTCGGAGATCGTTGCTTTACATTAACCTTAAGTTCGAAAAAACTCCAATTGTATTTAAGGTCTCTCAAACACCATATTCACCTATTCATTATTTTCATTTTAGGTAAGGATAATTTTCCTTTCTTTAAATATTATGCACTCTTTTCTAGGTTGTAGGAAGAAACTACAAAAGTTTCACACGATAAACTTAGAACTAATAATACTTTTAACAGTAATGCAACTAAATTTCCTAAAATTGAAGGATTTGTCACGGAATGACCCTACACTGACACTATATCACTCGAAACCGAATGGTTATGAAGATTTGATGTATAACTGCAATTTGAATTACAAAGTTAAATACATTAGTATATATGAATGAGACAACGATTTACTTGAGTATAATAATAATAATAAAAAAAAACTAATTGCATAAACAAACATCTTGAAATCTTAATCTTCTTCCCTCATACGGGAAAATTAATCTGATACCAATGCCCGAACGTACATCTCATAGAAAATAGACCTTCAGATATTTCACCTGAAATGCACCTGTTATGGTTTTGGTATGAATTTTGTACTGTCCTTCACTGATTTCTTTCTTATAACTAATATTAATACGTACCTTTGTAACTAACAATCTTATACTTACTTATCCATATGTTACGACGAAGTTAGTAGGAAACATAAAACATTTTACGAAAAGCACTATAACACTAAGGGACTGTTAGCTGCAACAGCTGATGCTAAACAAATCACAATAACACCTTATTATAATAGCCGTTGTTCCTTTTACAGCTGATCTTAATCATTATTTCGAAATTCACTACTTTACTTATATATGTTCCTGTCTTTCATTTTACCGAAACTTACATCTCTTACCATTACCAATAATGTTTACCTGCTAATTCCACAATGACCTCGTGTGGATTAAAATTAACCACAAGTTTTCAAACCCAGCACGGGTTCTTGATCAAGGAACAAGGTTTGAGTTAAAAATAAAACACAGGAATGGAGATAACTAAAATCAAGTAGATTAATAAGTTTTTAACCGTCTCCATTCCTGTGTTTTATCTTTAACTCACACCCAAACCTTGTTCCTTGATAAATAACCCGGGCTGGGTTTGAAAACTTCGGAGTTGATTTTAATCCACACGAAGTCATTGTGGAATTAGCAGGTAAACGTTATGAGTATAAAGTCCGTCCACGTGAAGTAACTTTATTGGTTACCATTAAAAAACATAAAATTTGCGAGCCTAGTATCACCGCAAACAAGGTAACTCTCAAATCATATCTAACGGAGCCTCAAATTTTACTAACAGTGTGAATGACATCTCAAACATGAAATTAGACCAACCACTTGATCTTGTTCTACGAAAACAACTGTGTTGGTTCTCTTTTTTGCGTTGCTGCTATATTTCTTTACTATTTCCATGTAACTAGGGTTGACTAAATTTAAATGTTCCTTTTCTCAGAGATCACTTTTATACAAAACTAACAACAACGCAGTGCCCTTCCAGTTGGGCAAGTAGCTATCGCTCTTGCTCCCGGTGTTGACCCGGCACCGTGATGCCAAATGAAGCAGCTACTTGAACTTAAAAAGTAGCTGACTCCGGTCTCGGTAGCCATATATATTGATGACGGCGATCGCGCTGTACGGACCACTGTTAAACAAGGAAAGAAATGTGTGTGTGGGGGGGCACATTGTCAACAGATGGCGCAGTACTTACTTTTTCTTGCTCAACTAAGATCAGGAATTTATATCAAAGTTGTAGGTAGGAAGTTTTATCGTCATAAGTCTCAAAGATGAAGTTTCGTAGCGAGTACCTGCGGCAAGCATGGGGAGAAAAAAGCGGGCAAGGCATGTGGTCGGCAGTCGAACTCGAACCTTCCCAGTACCAATTCGACGTAGGTAATACTAACTCCCACACCATGAGAACTGTGTTAAGATTATCCGAGGATTTACAAAAAGAATGAACTGTAATGAAACCTAAACAATACTGAAGACTAAAGGCGCTTACTGCGAGAGATGAAGCATACCTCTGAATATATTTAATATTACAATACTGTAGTTAGGTCATCGTCCAACTCGCACAGAACAGTCAATTTCTGCCATTCCTGGCTTACAAAGTTAATGTACCTGAAACCGCTCCTCCATAAATACTTGTTAATACTATTTGTGTGATTTTTCTATGCGTACAATATTATTGACATTGGGAGTAGGCTCAATACAAGGGTTTACCCAATCATCAGTAGAAGTTAAACAAAATTGTTAATTTGTTTGCTGTCCCACTCCGTCTTTCTATTTAAACGCATTTTTGCAGCTTCCATCTTTTCTTATGGTGTTAGCATATATTACTAGGTATAAAAGCACAGACAAATCATCATAGGAGAAAAGAAAAGTGTACTTTCTTTACTTCCACATAAAAATATTGAATAATTAGGATTTAGTCTTTTCAGTTGGATCAAGTACGGAGGGAATTATGATCACAAAAACTGATCAACGGATACGTTTTTTTAATTTTAAAAAAATCTCACACAACAGAGCATTAGATTGTAAATGCAATAAAGATAGGAAAAAACAGCATACATAAGCTATCCCATGCAAATAATAAGTTACTACCAAAGCAATGATACCGGAAAAACTACAAGTGGCGTGCTTATTTAGGCTACTTACTATGTAGAAAACTAATCATGCCAAGAAAAGCCAAGCCACTAGACTCTCGATAGTAGAACGTGTCACAGTTTAATGGTGCATGAAAGTCAAAATGTCATTCTGACCTAAGTTGTAGTTTCCTGGCAACGTACTTAACAAGAAAGTACACACACACAAACTTATATATGTATCTGTACGTCACATACACAACCACCCACACACATACATACATACACTTCACGCAAGCACAAACTAATAATATCCATCCATACTTCCCAGTTCTAGGTACTTTGTCGATTCAATTTTCCATTTAATGACTGTTGTCACCAAATAAGCTCTTCTTCACTACTTTAACCTTGCCTCAGTTTCACTAGAAACCCTGGGATACTCAGGTGTACTCTTACATATTTTTTTAAGTGAATATATTCATCATCTTCCCCCTTACCTACGCGAGAACTTAGGCTACATCACATCACATACGAATAGAAAGCTATTTCTTCTCGTAGGTTCTTTACATCGAAGTTTGTCACTATAACTACAGTTCTGAAAATGAGTTCTTTTCAAAATAGAAATGGAAAGCATCCATTGACGGAGCCGCCATGCCATGAAAAGTTTTCCAAAGCACAACGAATGAATATATAAAATGAAATATTATATATAAAATGAAATGCATATGCTATTTACATCTGTGGAAATTTTTAGCAAAAGCGAATATTCCTTTAACTGACTCACTTCTCATGCCTGTGTATCAGCCAGGAAAATAAAGGGCAGTAACAGTAGTGCTTACTTAATTCCGTAACTTTTTTAAATTTAATATTTACACTATAGGACGTTTCAATACCCTCATTAGTATCATTATTACTTACTAGAATCTCGATAGTAATTAGTGGAGCGGCAGTAGCTCAGTGCTAGAGCATTGATTTCGCATTCGGGAGGTCCTGAGTTCAATCTCAGTGGCTCATCATCCTAACTCGGGGTTTCCCAGGAATTTCTCCCTAGTCACATCAGCAAAATGCTGGGATGATACCTTACATTTAGGCCCTGGCCGACTTCTTCCACCATCATTTCCCTCCTCTTATCACGGTCTGAGGTTTAGATGTTTAAAAGTCATTAATAAATAAATTCAAATTCAAATAAATAAATAAATAAAAAAACTACTGTTACATTAAGGATGACACATTTACAACAATTTACAAGTCACAAGTTCTGCTTTATTTATTCTCTCTCTTTTTCTTATTAGTTGCTAACAGCATTGTTACAGGGTGTCCACAGAATTTACAGAAGACAAATTCATGATTTTTGTATAGAACAAAAATATGAAGAACTGTTGGGAAACCGAGACTGCCACACCCGAACTCACAAGATTTGACTCCCCTGGTACTTTTAGTACAACATTATTTCTGGATTACCAAACAGTTCTCTAGATCAGTGTTTTCTAACATTTTAATACAAGTGGACCGGCAAATTACATGGAAAACTTTCAAGGCCCGGGAAGATACCAGTAAGTTAGAGGTTTATTCAACGTTCAAAAGATGTCAGGACATCTTCAGATTCTAGGTTTTTGGAAAGCAAATGTAAACTTAAATCTCATTTTTTTAAATGTCGAAATCTACAAAATAAAATATTAAATAATTAAATTTCCCAATTTTCAGAGGACCTGTACAACAGTTTCGCGAACCAGCAGTTGGAAACCATTGCTTTAGATGCATTGCCACTCTTTTGCGGTTTTTCTTTCTTTATTGGTAGGTACGAGCTAAATAAATAGTCTCAGGAAGTATCCACAATAACAAGAAAGAAAGAGATAAGAAATAAAGCAGAAAATATTACTTGTCATATTATAGTTATAAAATATAATCCTTACTGCACCAGTACTACAGTGCTTATTAAACAAAGTGAATAATGGAATCAAATAAATGCTATAATACTACTCGTATACATCCTTTTTCGTTATCGACAACAGTATCAGACTCCTAAAAAAAGTAATATGCCCCATTTTTGCTTTGTCGAAATTAGTCTTATACAGAACTACCATCAACTAACCGAATTAGCTTATGAACACGCATACTGTGCTTGGAATTGAATTGAATTTACTATAATGCATTTAGGCATCTATGGCTCAGGCCGGGATAGGATGTTGGAAGGAAGACGGCCAGAGCTTATTTTGTAGGTACCATCCCTACATTTGCCTGGTGTGACTGACGAAACACCTCAATCAGGATGATCGGCCGCTGGGATCGATCCCAGAACTTCTCGAACGTGTATCAATAAGAAACTTACATGTATATTTCCCGTGAACTTGTACTAAACAAATTAACACCATTTTAAATAGTCATGAGGTTTCGGTCTAGCTAGACTTATGTTTCGATTTTTAGGTTGTATTAGGTGTTCCTTTCTTCTAATGTCTACCCTATCCTATTTTATTCTTTGTTTTAGTTGATAAAGGCCCCAGCTTGACCGAAACATCAAGTTTATTTATTTTAAAATAGTGTAAATTTCTTCATCACAACAAGTTCACGGAGGATATGAACGTAAGTGAAGTTTCTAACCATATCTGATTTCTGGTTATTTGAATATAAGCCAATAATTTATGTCTACTTTTGTTTTAGTAGTAAGTCCTGTAATCTTGATAAACAATGTTTTGTGAACTGTATTAGCTGCAAATAAATTTCAAATCGTAAGAGTTTACTTCTAGCTTTTCTCAAAACCTAATATTAAAGTCGCACCTCTTAATATCGTTTTTTTACGACGGGACACGTTTCTGAAATTTTCTTTAGAACGAAAACTTCTCTGATCCAAAAAGGAAGTGCAACTTACATTTTCCTATGCCGCACAATATATTGTCTACCTACTCAATTACATCAGTACTCCCTTTCCCTAACGAGGACATACTATACACTCAGTCATACAAGGTCACACATTCACACAAACACACATCTATAAACTCAAGTGCATTTACATACATACGCACACACACAATAATACGTTTCAAAAATTATATATCTCATCCCCCACCTGCAGTCTGTAGTCCGTCAGTTCATTTATGAATAAAATTCTAGTCTACTATGAAAACATTATCCAGTGCTCTACACAGAACTGTCCATGCATCATCCATTGCGCTATCTTCAAGAACAAGACAACAAACTACAACATAGGACAGGGTCCAAACAACGAGCAGAACAATAACGCACACCACAGAAGAGATAAGTGAAAACTCCGGAATTGTTTCTGTGAGAAGTGCAGGAGGAACATGTTGGCTACATGCAAACAGATTAAACTTCCATCTCCGCAAGAAGCGTCTCCTGGCACTGAACACTGAACCAAAGGAAGAATCACACCTTTGTCTGTCTTCCTCCAGCAAAGCGATTAGGGCATCTCGCTTCTCCACAATCTCCAGCATTTCTGCTAAGATATGCCCTTCCTTCTCAACGTCCTCCTTGGTCTTTGCGGAATCTGCAACAAGAAATTACCAATTAAATGTCTCACAAGATGAGATAAGGATGAATATATGAAACTCTTTAAATGAAAGCTACATCCACAAACTGCAACCATAGTTAAAAGCTTCATTGTTATAGGTTTTGATATTCACAACAACAATCAAGCAATTTCAACAATGAAGAAAAGCGAAAATAAAAAATCGGCATTGATCAAACTCTTGAATTAGTTATGAACTTTCTTCCCTGAAAGTTAGAGCTCTCTAGGCTTGAATTTGTAGGAGCAGCATTGAAATTTCATGCAACGACAAAAATACATTAGACATATACGGCGATAGTGCTGCCATCTTTTATTGAAGCTCGTTGCTTTACATTAACCTTAACCCTAAAAGAATTTAGAATGAAAGTACCCACATAGATTTTCTCTCTTCAGACATTCGAATAACTAATAAATGCAAATAAATAAATAAATAAAGTTATTGTAATTTCTTCAGTTATACATAGTCGTAGAGTACATTACTTCGTATTAATTTATAAAGGGCTTTATTTTTAAATCGGGCACTTAACCTGATATGATACTACACTATTTTTCATCTATGTTAGAATTTCATTTCCTGCACTGTATTTATTACCTTTTGGCATCTTTGGGTCAGGCCGTTCATGTGCTTTAGTTGGCACTCCTGATAAACTAAAAACTTAACCACCGTTTCCATTTTATATCTTCCAATTTATCTTGTGGTGATAACTAAGTTTTTGTTGCTTCTTGTTTGTAGCAGCTTTGTATGTCACTGAATAAATGCTATAACTGTACAAGTGGCGCGCCGGCCGGGTGGCCGAGCTGTCTGTGGCGGTAGGCTATCGGTTCGAAGGTCCGGGGTTCGAGTCCTGGGAGTGGATTTTAACAGCTAAAGGCACATCGCGACGGGCCGAAGTCAAAAGTTACTAGACTGGACCATATAAAAATAAAGTTTAAAGTTTGTACAAGTGGCGGTCGTAACACACAAATGAATATGTCAAAAGTCAGAATCTGAAATTTCAAACTGAAATTCTATCCCAATGTTTGTGTGAAACTGTAATTGTAAACAAGTTGCGCTGCGATTCTATTAATAATCGCGAAGGCTCCGGTCCTCTGATCTCAGACACATAAAATTCCAATTTTATAGAACACTGACAACTGGGTTCTTAAGACTATTTTTATTTTTATATGGGCCAGTTTAGTAACTTTGGACTTCGGCCCGTCACGATTCGCCCATTTACAGCCAGTTAAAATCCACACCCATGCCCCTGCCGGGACTCGAACCCGGGACCTTCGAGCCGATAGCCTACCGCCGCAGACCGCTCGGCCACCAACTGGGTTCTTAAGAGTGGGAACGCCCACATTATTTTTCTGTGTCGCATAATGTTTATGCTAACAAAAGTGTAGGATGTTACGTTTAACATAATGGAAGCAATTTCAAAAACTGAATAATAATAATGATGATAATAATAATACAGTAAAACTTTCGAATAGCGGACAGCATTGGGACCTAAAAGCTGTCCTCTATTTAGAAATACGCATACAAACTTTCCTTACACGACCATAAGAGCTTGAAATAAGAAAATGATGTACATACTGAATTCATGTAAAGTAGTTATATCTATAAATTACTGTACTGTACATTAATACAATGTAACGTACATACATAGTACGTATGACGCTAGAAGCAGGTCCATATAATTTTATTTAAGGCCTTTAGGCAACCATGGCTCAGGCTGACAGTAGCAGGACAACTGTGTGTAATAGCGTTTGTCAGTTTTAAATACAACAGTATTCTTGTTTTCATTTGAGTATTGTAACTTGTTTTGACCTTGGAACTGGGTTTTATTATTATTGTTGTGCATGTTGGTTGTATTTCTTTCCAAGCATTCTAAGAACCCGCCTGTACTCTTTGTTTTCACCTACTTCTCGACGATGACACACATCTGAAAATATTTGGAACAGAAACCCATACAGATGACCACCATATGTTGGCACTGTCCGCTATTGGGAAGTTTAAGCCTTAAAAGAAAGCATTATCAAAGTGTCCGTTATTAAGAGAGTCCGCTATTTGAGACAATTTTCATCCATAAGATCCAATGTTATTCTGCCGGGGATTTTAAAACAGTCCGTTATTTAAAGCTGTTCGTTAAGGGAAGTTTCACTGTAATAGGTTAGCACACTTGGCCCAGTAAATATTGAAATGACGAATCTGTGCACGTGTTTTAATACTAACTGATGTTCTCCTTAGAATAATTTATTTTTTAGAAACAATATGAACCTATTTAAATAATCCTACATTGTCCTGGTTCCTAAGGAGTTTCTTTTTCTCGCTAACTACCTTTCTCCTTTCTCCGCATAGCACCTTCAAGCAAGCGACGGTTATTGTATGGAAATGTGTTTTCTGCATTTATACGTGTATTTGAAAATGTAAAAGTGAGAAAAAGAGTACATATATTTTAAAAGTGAGGTTTTGAACTTGACAGTCACATATTTTGGAATCATGGATTTCAACTATTTTACCAATGTTGCCAGATAATATGGCTGGCACCAAGGATGTTCTACTAGAGGATATGCGATTTCGCCCAGGACATGAAGCCAAACATCACAGCTTAGTCTCACTTACTCATTGTTTTCGGCTAACAAAGATGGCAGCGAGCTCTGCAGTTGTCTGCTAACCAATAAGGGGTGTTGCCTTGCTTTTTGGCTTCACACCGTAGCTGGGCATAAGCATATTCTCTATTAGAACACCCTTGGTTGGAACTAAACGTATATGATATCTTAATGAAATTATTTTGCTAATACATTGATCAAGATGTGCGTGAATAGTACTAGGTTTGTCTTCAACATGCTGATCGAAATTTACGTGTAAATTCCATGGAATTTACTATCCACACACATCTTGATAAAAATAAATCAGTGTCCTTATTAAATGTCTTTCGCACGAAGGTAAAAAGTACTTAACGAGTACATTTCTCCATCGCTAATAAGGACAGTACAGGGTTGTTTAAATAGGCACATATTATTATTCATAATATTTGCACTCCGTCCATAGAAAAATGTCATTATTTAATCTGAGTTTAGATTTGGAAAGTATTTTGATAATACGAAACAACAATACACCATACAATCTAAGTCAATTTCCACCATTTTCGCACCTCGTTTCTCGTTATTTACACAGGAACAAAAAAGTTACACGATGCAAAGATAACTCAACTGGTACAGCTATGGACAAAAATTTTGACGCTTCTCTATAACTTTTTTATTGGAAAATAATAATAATAAAATATTTGTTGACTTACAGGGATAAGGGCAATAACATGAAGTACCTTTTATCACTTTTCGATATTTTAAGCCCCAAAATCTCACAAAGTTATATAGTTACGTGATTTAATGCCGGAAAGGGATATTTTTGTAATCCAACGCAAATTATTAGTGCCAATTTTAGTTTTCGTTCACAGAAGTTTTACACAGGAGGAGGATCTGCAAATTTGGTAAGTACTTTCTAAAGACACGCGTCAAAACTTCTGGCCATACCTGTACTTGAATGAACATCTACATATCTAAGATGAACACAAGACGTGGGTAAAAAAATGTTCCAAAGACCTTTTGCTCTTCTAGGACAACATTCAATAGCTTCATGAAAATCATGTTCCTAAATCTCTTTTCTATATCTTGGAGAGAAGAAAGAAACCTGCTCACATTATGTTACTTTCTCCTTCAATATCTGTTTTGTCAGAACACTGATACACCTTTTATAATAAATAATACTAACCATCTTTGGACATTCGTTCCCTTAGTTCTTGTTGTAAGCGTGCGTGTCTATCTTCTAGCTCAAGCTCCTGCGCACGAACCATAAGCTCCCTCTCGTAACGACGTAGCTCACTGCGTTCTCGCATCAATTCAAACCATTCTCGTAGCAGCTCAGATTCCTCCTGTCCCTCAGAACCTGAATAGGAATCAATCAAATATAATACTTGTTATTGTACACATACAGTATATTTACACGTAAAGCACACTAAATTGGTAAGATCAATTTTATGTTATAACTTTTTAATACCTTAAGTGCGCAACCCGTCTTAAGACGCTACTGCAATTCTTAAGCATTGGAAACTTTTGTTGAATCTCTGCTCTTAAATTATAGTTAACACAGTGAAATTAGTAACATTGTAGATCACTGTAATTGAAAACAAATGTCAACGTTGTGTAAATTTGTATTTTCTTGTTAACAAAAGTGAATATTTTCGGGAATATGAAAAAATACTAGGCCTATGTTGTGTTCACCAGTGGTGAAATTATACTTTACGCAGTAACAATACTGTAGAGAACTGTATTTGAAAATAAATGTAATATTATTGCATCATATGTATGTTACAATCACACACACACACACACAATGCATTTTGAAAAAAGAAACACGAAAATTAATTTTTGGGGGCAAAAATGCTCATTTTGCGGTTCGACTCGTACTACGTAATTACACACTTAAGGGTTAATATAATTTGTATTGTCACAGTAATTCACCCTGAAGGCTAAATATATCTAAATTAAGTTTCTGATTTAATATATACACCTTCATTAAAAAAGATATTTGTGTGCCTGAGGAAGCTTCTAAGCTAGCGAGCATAAAACTTCGCGGATTGAAGTACCAACATTGCAGAGAAAAGAATTACAAGCTGAGTTCTGTTTTGGATATTCCTGCCCTCCGTATGTATACGAAACGTATATTCTTGCAAACAATGTAACTAGATCTTTTGACATTTCAAGGCCTTGTGAATAAGTGAATTTGTACTAGCCTCGTCTGTAAGTCTTAGGATTACACAATCTTCCCAATACACAGTTTTGTCTGGCCGCGAGCTCCGGTTGAGAAGCCTTGGCTTAGTTGAGCAAATTGTAAATTGTTGCCTGTCACAGTATAATCTCTAAAGCAAGACTCAAGAATTTTGTAAAAGACAACGGCCTTCCATCTTGTGAGAGAACAAGGAATTTTAAATAATCCTTTATTTAAAAGAAACTCACAGAATAAAAATCTACGAAAGATTAACTTCTAACATTTCCTACCATGTTTATGGCTCACTTATTATTCAGAATTATAGGTTCCCAACAAAACATAGTCTAGCGTACATGACCTATCATTGTTTCTTTATTTAACTGGTTTTTACGTATAAGACAGATATGGGCTAAGACAAATCTAAAGGATGACGTCGCTCCACAAGCACTAATTCCAGAGTAACAGAAGAGGACAAGTAGCGCTCAAGAGCTTTTGTCTAAATTCCATTCTAGCATTTCCTAGTGAAACTGAAGAAAATCCTCGAGTATCTTACCGAGAGCAGAACTCAAACCTGCTTGGATTCTAACTGTATTTTCATGTTCGTGACTGTTACCACTAGCCTCCTTTGACTCTTACCTACAATTGTTTTCATGTAGCGTAAGTTTTAATCTTCGGGACTTGTACGCACATGATAAAGTTCCACTGGATTGAGTGACATATTGTGTAGATTGCTTTTTAATAGCGTATCCAGGAGGCTTTTAAGCAACTTCGGCTCAGGTCAGATGGATGATGATGAAGGCATGATTGGTAGAATGAAGAAAGTGGGGGAAACGGGAGAATCCCGAGAAAATCCACACACACGGTTTTTGTCCACCATAAAGCCCACATGGCACGAGGAGGGTTTGAACCGACGACCCCAAACGCCAAAAGTGAGCGCTTAAACCAAGAATCACAGCGGCCCCATTGAAAATTAAATGTTTAAAAATTTGGTTCTTTTCATGTTAATTTTTTACTTCAAGTCTACCACTGACTATGTCAATGTCTCGTAACAGTTAATCATCATTTTAATCTTTTAAAATTGAATAATTTTATACATCTTAAATTGTAAGTATTCATCTCACATCCCTTCAATTACACTCTTCACTCTTCTGTGTTCGTATGTTAGAAAAAAATCATATGGAAGCTATGTTTTCCATGTGAATATTGTGACGTCACCTACATCCTTTCGAGTGGCCTAGCATTTGTCATTTATTTTATGTCTACCTGAGAACTGGTTTATATAGAGTTCATTTTGGTTCTTTTATATATGTTTAACAAACTTCGTATTGAGTTTAATTGTATTCTATGCTTTTTCACGATGAATGTTTAGCTTTGTTCAAGGATAGATTCGTACACCTTAAACGAAATAATTATTTTTGACTACATAGAAAATCACTCGTATGTGTGTATATATGCAAGGTCATCGTTCATTATTCCATACTATTTGACGAACTCTTTTCAAATAACATAAGAATAATTAAGAAATATTAAAATACCATAAATTACAGATAATATATTGAATCACTTTAATAATATTGTAAAAAAAATTACTGTTTTTTGTAAAAGCTAACTATTGTAACTTATTTACGTTGCGGAATGTGCCTTCTCATTCACAAAATGAGGTTATATAAGGAGCTGCAGTACCATGTAAAATCAGTTATTCTTGCACTCCTTGACTGAAGGGTTAGGAGCTCTAATAAAAGGGTTGACTGCATCCTTTAGTTTTCTTCATTTCGTTTCCTTGTTGTCCACAATCTTACATACGTTCCTACTCTAACTTAGGAGGGTACACCACATATATACGTATTTTTGGGTCGTAGTTCGTACTAATTCTTCCTTTTTCAGTACAAATTCCACGATTAACCTGAGAGGTAGGCGACTTATGAAATTTACTATTGCCTAGTACGTTTGTACCCGTTACAATATGAAGGCTAAGGAAAGAATACACGACAGTTTGCAATCTTGAAAAGATGTTGCACATGACGTTGCATCTTGTTGTGCATAGACAACAAATCAACGGCCAACATAACAACCAACTTTTTCTCGATTTTTTTTTCAAGACATTTTGAAATTTTCATATTTTACGCGACGCGTCCAAAACTATTTTCTACACCCAACCTGAGTGAAGCACAACACAAAAATTAAAGAACTTCCTAAGCCCATGCCACCACGAACAAGACCATGGAGTAACAGTACATTGCAGCGATCTCATAAGAAGAAACGACGAAATGGCTTGTGGCACAGCTCAAGGAACCGGTTACTCGGACATGTTTTCAGAAAACAAATGATGGCCATTTTAAGTCAAAAACGATTAATACACGTTTTATGTGAGTGAGTGAATTGTTATTATCGTCCTAACCGAGTCGCTGAGCTTCTAAGGACGGGACATACAGTTTTTGGTAGAGAGGACTCGGAACCACTTCGTTCAATGGATCCCGGTGGGAACTGAACCCGTGATCACGCGCACAGAAAGTGAGGGCGTTAACTTCTAGGCCACCCTGAGGTCTCAAGTTTTCTGTGGAAGTACACTCACATTTATAGAAAAATTGCCAATGGGTCCATTAGTTACACCAGATGGCAAAACCACAGCAATATTAGATTTAAAATGAACATTTCATATGTTGTGTCGGCCATGTACAAGTATATTAGTTCTATGTTGTACAACTTTTGGACTTAGAAACATAGATATCGCATCGACTACTTTCTATGAATTTGAGTGTACACAGAAGGAATAATAGTATTTTACACCAGATCCGGAGAAATATATGCGCACAGCAACAACTTAGAGAAATGATAACAAACAGCTAAAGCTGTGCTTAGAACATGAGGAAAGCATTACTCAATCCTTTACATGGCTCCTAGTGGGAAGTTTCATTACGCAAGAAATCATTTAAAGCTGTTTTACACACTGATAAGATGATGAAAAATTCTACATTAATATGACAGAAATTGTTGGTTAGGAAAGCTTGAGACTATTAAAAAGAGATGCACGAATTAAGTTTCTATAGCTTCTGTGGCTTCACGATCTCTGTGTCACGAACGGATTTTTACTGGATGCCATTTGCAAATAGATAAATACGACCTTCTACAATCTCAATGTTATACCGAAGGAAGTTTTCAAATTTGATATAGAGAATAATTTAAGAGCTTCATTTGAAACAGGATAACAGCAATCATTCAAAGGACATTTGGAAGTTTAAGGACAAATAAAGAAAAACTTACTTTCCCAAGTTTAAAAAGAAGTCCTACCTGAAAGGGTTGATAGAAACTCTAGTCACTCATTTGATCAAACAAGATTCACCAGGAACGTTTAAAGAAGAATGGAAGAGTACACTAAAACTAGCACATAAAGAGACACCAGTTTCGATTTGTTATAAATTACGAAGGGGGATCCTACAACTAATGATTGCTGGTAAGTTTGAGCCTACTACCTGTTTGGGTAGAAATACAAAGATTTTATCCCTGACTGGGATGATATTCGGGTTCAACAACCGGGGATGAAATCCTCTGGTACCAGGGGAAATCCCCGACATCCCCCCTGGCAAATCGAACAGTGGGAGACACTGTGGAAAGTATAACCCGTATAACTTTTGAGAGCGAATGGTTCCGCTTTCGAGAAATGTAGATTCACAGAATGGGAAAAAAAAACACTGAATCCGAAATGACTACTTTTCCATACGAGAACTCTGAATATGAAAATGAAGGACCGGAATTTAATACAGAAAGAACCCCATGATAATGTATTTTCTTAGTTAGTGCTTATTTAGTGTGAAGTTTTTAGCACATCATAATGAAAATCTACAGTTTTGTCTGCAAAAGCAACAGCATCTGCGGCATGTTTACAAACTTTAGCCAAGCAGATTTGCTATTTTAATACCACATGCTACCTTAACCTTTAAAGAACATGGATGCATCCTCTCCGTCAAGGTTTGGAACTTCAATATCTCAACTACTAATTCAGCTAGAAAGGTGATCAAGGTATATATATATATGTGTGTGTTCGTGAAGTATAAAGCTTTCCACCACTATGCATACATTCCACGAAGGAGGGACGGGAAAGAGAACATTCTTTCGAAAGTGGCGCAGAAGCATAATCATGGGCTCAAATGGTCAAGAAGGAATGCAATTTCTGATATGATTTTTCTCAACGTACTCCTACCAGGTCAGGGAAAGGCCGAGGGCAAATCTGACCTTTATTCGCAGCGCCATTTTTTGCCCACAAAATTCTAAAAATTCAGCTTTTCCCCCCACATTTTACATTTTTCCTCCTCTTTTTCTGCTACATATTGGGCTCCATCGGCATACATACTACATCACTTGAATCTGTGTTCGATAAGCTTTCTAATGAGGAAGCCTGAGCTGTGCAAGTGAATGTCAATTCCCTCATTCAAACTCTAATATACTTGTATTGCGCAAGTGCTTTTACACGTTATTCCATTTATCTCGCCTTGTATTACACCTATGTTCACGATTTTTTGCTGTTTGACTCTAATGTCTAAGGTATATGTTGGCAGGGTTTTGTCAGCGTACGATAACTGGACGTGTTGCCAAATTCCACGATTTCTAAAATATTTCTTCTTCTTCGTCTACGCATTAGGTACAATGGACACAATTATTTTGTCGTTGGAATCTGCAATCCATGATCTTTCCAATGAGGTATGAATCATCACGGTATAATAATTAGGACCGTGGCCAGGGCAGTGAAAGTAAAGGTTTACGATTTTCATAAAATCTCTGGTGGGAGTTTAAAGGTTAATACTCACTTTCCCCTTCTTCTTGCCAAAGAAGGCATCAGATCGCCTCCGAAA
>JAGDQP010029496.1:0-23320 GCA_022664845.1 Lepisma saccharinum | reverse complement strand
TACCAGACAAATGCCGGGATGGCACCTTCAACTTACTCCCTGGCCGACACCTACCCGGATCCTTTCCCCTCCCCTATCCCGCCTGAGACGCATAAAGGCCATAAATGAAATTCAAATTGTTAAAAGCAATGAAATTAAATGAAGTTCGAGAACAAAGACTATATACTTACTCCAACCTGGAATAGAGTCCGCAGAGTAATAAATGGGGCATGGTTTCCGGGGTCTGCGCTCTTTCCCTTGTTGGGGGTGCGGTTCCGAAATTGGTGAGCACTTTATGAAAAAAATTACGTACATAAAGAATACAATAACAAGATATAAAGCTAACCGTTTTCACCATTTTGACATTATCACAGGAATAAAAAAGTAATCGCGTGTTCACCAACTACGGAATTACAACCCTATACATTAACACATTTCAGATTAGAGTCGTTGGTGCATGTCAGAAGTAGTAAAGAAAGCTTGCTATAGCCCCCTGCTAATGTCTAGATGCTATTTATTCACATCAACACCCTTGTACAAAGAAAATAAAATTTCCTTAACGTTAGGTTTAAAGTTACCTTTACCCCCCCCACCATTTGCATTGCTGCTTTGAAATCCTGCTATAGAATATGGTGGACCAGTTATCTACTCCCTTGCCGAAAGTATAACGTGTGAAGGGTAAGATTCATAAATTCTCCTCATCTATTGTGGCTACACATTGGGACCTCAAACTACAAGGGAAACTTCACTATTCTGACTGAAAAGATAAATTCACGAACCCTACAATATCTAGTCATAGCCAAAATAAAAATACATAGTTAATAATTGCGAAAATGCCGAAAAATTTGGAGGCCCTTGATGTATACTTTACCTCTTCCATCTCCATGTAAGGTCCAGCTCCTTCAGGAAACATTTCATCTGCTACAATGGTAGGCTTCATGTTAGCAGTTACCTACGGAAAGTGACAAACGTTCCGTCAAATAAACCAAAATTATAAAATTATAGCTTGCAACCTCCCGACGTTTCTTGCCAGTCAACGAAAGACAGAATGGTGTTTATCCAATACCAAAGGTTGCCTTGACAACAATGGTTTCCATCAACGTTGTCAACTTGTCATCCAGTTAATTTAACTGACGGATCGCCACAGGAATTCATAGGAGAAGTGACGTTAACACAGAGAGTGACTATACAGAGACTGGAATGAGAACTGACTTTTCATCTTAGAGCAGATAAAACATTTTTTACAAGCTCTATGCTCTTCATGAACGCACAAACAGCATTCTTCGCTTCGGTTGGACCAAGTAGCCAATAATACTGTCGCTCCACACCCACATGCAAGATTTTTGTTCAGAGTTGCAGGGCTGGGGAGAGCACACTTGGAGACACTTTCGGTACGTTTGCGAATAGTACAGTAATAGACAATATTCCAGCCGAATTAATTAAACCAGGAAGAACGGCACTAATCAAGGAACTACATAAATTGATAAGTCTTATATAGAGAAAGGAGGAGCTCCCAAAGGAATGGAAATCCTCAATAATAATTCCGATTTACAAAAAAAGGCGATATATCGGACTGTAATAATAATTACCATGGAATATCGTTACTTCCAACCTGTTACAAAATATTGAATAACACACTAAGTGTATACGTAGATGAAAAAAAATGGGATCACCAATGTGGATTTAGAGGAAATAGATCCACGCTGGACCAGATTTTCGCCTTGAGACAAATTTTGGAGAAGAAATGGGAATACAATGGAACGGTTAACCAGCTATTCATTGATTTTAAGAAAGCATATGATTCTATCAAAAGGGAAAAGTTTTACAGTATCCTGCAAAGATTATATACCCCTAAGGGGTATCCTGATACGATTTGGAATTCCGAAAAAAACTTGTTCAACTAGTGAAGATGTGACTCAGCGACCCCAAAAGCAGAATACGGATAGGTAATCATATGTCAGATAGTATCAAGATTAGCAACGGATTGAAACAAGGCGATGCCTTGTCACCACTACTGTTTAACTTTGCGTTAGAATATGCGATTTGAAAAATTAAAGAGGACAAAAAAGGACTATCACTGAATGGTTTGAATCAACTGTTTGTATACGCGGATGATGAAGATTTAATAGGGGACGATATAGATGCATTACAGAGTAACACCGATGTCTTAGTAGAAGCGTGCCATGAGATAGGTCTATAGGTAAACATAGATAAAACAAAATACATTATAACAAGCCGAAACACAGGGAATGAAGGAAATAAAAACATAAGAATTAGGGATGAGATCATAGAGAAAGTAAACAAATTTAAACACTTGGGAGCATACGTAACAAGATAAAACGAGGTCACGGAAGAAATAAAAAGTCGCTTAGTATCGGGCAACGCATTTTTCTATTCAATCCAAAAACTTTTATTATCGCCATTAATATCAAGGAAATTGAAAATGTACAGAACGGTTATTCTGTCGGCAATACTTTACGGTTGCGAAAGTTGGAGTACGACCCTAGCAGATAAATATAAATTATGTGTGTTTGAAAATAATATTTTGAGAAAGATATACGGGCCGAGGTGGGACGAAATGACTGGAGAATGGAGGAGACTGCTAATGAAGAGCTCCATGGACTGTACGATTCACCAGATGTCAAAATAATGAAATCGCGACGAATAACGTGGGCAGGCCATGTAGCTCGGATGGGGAAAAAGGATTATTTCTATCCTGGTTGGAAGAACGGATGAAAAGAGACCATGGGGAAGACCGAGACGTCGTTGGGAGGACAATATTAGAAAAGATCTTCGAGATGTAGGTGTTCGTGTTGAAAACTGAAGGGCATAGGGAAAGAAGGAACTCATCGACATTTTACGAAGTTTTCAGGAGAAGCGTTTTAAACATTCATTTCTGTATGCATTTTCTTGTTAATATTTAATTTCTTTACGCATTTACTCTGTAAAAAATACATTCCCTCTCCAAATGGCAAGTTCATCTGAAAGTACCACTGAAAGGCAACAGATGATGTTAAGATCTTATTTTCTGTGGAAACTGCAATAAGCCCCTTCTTTCCGTGTACCCTTCAATTGGCTTGATGTTTCCCAGGATAGAATCCAATGACGAACGTTTGTTACTGCGGCGTTGAACTTGCGAGTTCCTTAAGCCATAGAGTTAGTTAGTTATGTTTTCTAGAAAACTAGATTTATTAACTCTTCCAAGCGAAGTGATGGTTGTTAATTTGCTCTTGGAAATAGTATAAATTCAAATAATAACTAATTGTCAGTCTATTGTAATCTCTGAAAATTACTATTAAAATACATCACCATGATGTTGGAAATGAATTAGTTTGGTCCAAATAAAGTAATTAATGAACATAAGTATCGAAAATAATTTCGAGATAAAAATTATGTTTTATGTGATTATTTTGCAGCTGTGTTGATGAATATTCCTCTGTGGATGAAACTATAATAAAGCCCAGTATTTGGTGAACTTGTTATTTGCTTGTGTGATGTGGATACAATACACTTTAGTAGTAATTATATTGGCTTAGTACTTGAGAGCATTGTGGAAAATAATTACTGATCTTACTATTATCATTCGGTTTATACACATAAATATACCTTCAAAGTGCCACTCACCGTAATATTTAATAAGCAAGCAGGAGCTTATCTATAAGATAAGCAGAGATCTTTCCTTTTGTAGATTATGATTGGCTGATACAATTACGTTACTTCATATTAACGCAGAGGAGACGTTGACGCAGGTCCGTCGATGTGTGATTCCCCAAAGCAAGAGAAATCTGAACATAAATCATTAATCATAATTGAAAACCTGAATTGCAATACAACCCTAGTCAACTTTTTTCGTATTTTCATTATTTTTTTGTTTGTTTGTTTGTTCGTCGGCATCTATGCTCCAAGAGCTATCCACTTGCATAATATTACATCCTTAACTCTAACTCAAAATATTTTTAAAAAAAATACAAAATAATTTAAGCTGAGTAGAATAACATCCCAAGTCCAAGGATTGATTTTTTTATTTGTTCCACCTGAAAAAATACTCCGGTGGACTTGGGATGTTTTGCAATTCAGGTCTTCAATTTGTCTGTCCACTCTATGATATTCCATGCATCAACAAGCTAGGGAACACGTGAATAAATATTGAAATATACATTCATGTCAGACATGTAATTACCGGAGACATGTGTAGTAATGAATTGTGTATTTGAAAGTGAAGCTGAACAGAATAAGCCTCAAGGTCATGATTTATTACAAATAATTCTTTATTTAAAGTTGTGGAAACATTCCATTTTTAATGGTACAAAATGTGAAATGAAATGTTCTATGATGTATAAATAGATTCCTATATACAAAAGTTAACAAATAAGATTCAAATTATGAATATGAAAATACGGAAACGTTCAATATGAGTTGAAGATACATGATGACAGACATATTAACAAATCTTCTTCAGTTGCTTCTACCAAGAAATATGTCATTTCTCTGTCTATTGTACGTCATTGGCGGTCAAGATGGTTCGATGTGAAACGACTTCACTAGAACATCAATTCGGATTTGTACTGCGTTCTTGTTCTGAATCGGAAATAATACACAAGTCCTCCACCAACTGCGAGCAGAACCACGACAGGAACTGTAACACCAACGGCTATGGCTACCGTATTATCCGAATCAGAATCAGAATCAGAGACGCAGTCAGAAGCTGAAATATAGAAAAGATACACATTGTAATCATTTCTTAATTTCGATGGTTAATAGTTTGAACATCGTATCAACAAAATGAATCACATATATGATTTTAATTTGTAGCTTTAGTTTCTGTTTTAACTTATATTCCTATTTCACGTATTTCTATTAATGACTAGACAAGTATTTCGGAAAAAAAATTAGGAACACGGGGGAAAAACATGAGGATTCACTTTCAGATGAAATTATAATTGCAATCGTTTGGTTGTCTGTCATTGATATAGAATATAACGAAATCGGAAAGGATGATAGCCCATAGTTATTTGCATTTAAACGAAACAGTGAAACTAGACTGACCTAAGTTTATAACATATATGTAAGATAAAGAATACTGATAAAACTGGGTCTACCAGGGAACCAAAGTTAGATTGGGGGGGGGGATTCAGCTTCCTGTGGACCCCTCTGAAGCGCCGTCCCGGGTTATCATATACTGAAATACGTATATAATAGCACAACTTATAGATGCGATTGCAAAGACATAAGCCGTGGTCATAGCTTAGACTTAGTCTAAACCGTGGCTTAGATTGGATTGCAAAGACGAAGTTTTGTCTCAGTCTCGGAAGAGAGTCATCGAAGTGTGACAACGTTTGCAATTTGATATTCGTTGTTCATTTGTTCCATCTCCAAGCTACGTAACTAACAGTGGTCAGATCAAGAATGTTGGAAAGTAGCTGTAGTACAAGCAGAAAATACAAAAACTGAGATGGTGTTGAACAAACAAAAGGTCATAAAGCAGTTTCCTGAAAAGAAATGGGGAAGTTAGCAAATAGCAAGAGATAATAAAAGCTTAGTAGTAATAGTAAACAATTATTGTTATTATTATTATAACAAATCCCTAAGCTCCTCCTAAACTCGCGGTAAATATCAAAAAAGTTGAACCTGATGTAAACAGTACGGTTATTCTGCCGGTAATACTTTATAGCCATGGTTTGTAAAGTTAGACTAGATTAGATTAGATTAGATTTTATTTCGTTCTTGTCGACCATATGTTACGAGACGGCTCCAGAAGTTGTACTAGAGGAGACGAGACTGTTTCAAGCTTAGGAAGCGATCGGATTATGAACATTAAAAAATAAATTAACAAGGTAGATTCATACAATAACAATTGTGTAAAAAATATACAATTCTCCAGTGTAGTTTCAATAAAGGAAGGATACAAGTTTTATTCTGTTAACCGTTCTTTGAAGATCGTGTAGTGTGTGTGTGTAATTTGATTTCTTAAAGGTTTATTATCGGGTTTCAATTTTTGGTACCAAAACACTAAAGTCGGAAATCGTTATTACTTTTCTTGTAGTACTATATGAACACGTATACTCTGTGCTCAATTAAAATTATTTACAAAATAGCGGTGATTCATTAAAGAGGCGCACGCGACGCACCGACAGCTCTCTCACCTATTAGCAATTTCTATGGTTTAGCTTACAAACGGAATTCCAAGTACATATAAAGTATTAGTTCATAAACTCTGAATGAGTAAATTATTTAAATGTTGTACAATTACAAATTAGAGTACCTTCTCTGGCTAAAAATCATTTTACAGCGTTAAGCAAAGTAGATTACGTAAACTTACATCAAGGTAGGTCAACGAGATTAAAAAGCTGATTTTCATAGACCTTCGTAAGTTTGTTTCTCGTGAAGGAGAAAATGTATATCAGTTGGCGAACGATTGTTACTATGGCGATGAACTTGCGAGTTTCTTAAGCCAGAGAGACAATAATAGAGTAGAAGGTCTAAATATGGACTGTGGTCCAAATACGGGCTAGTAGACGTTTTAGACTTGTATATGCTTGTGTAGTACTGCTGACTGGTGACAGAAGTGTGAAACAGTTCCCCAAGAACGAAGTGGTGGGGGAATTCATTTAGCGACAAAGTGTTGAATATGGTTGATTTATTTGTATGTTATACCTGTTTTCAACAGTGCGAAAGTTTTATCAGTCATTTCTATTTCAGGTTTTTAAACACAATAAAACCAAGTATGAAATGTTTTATAAGGTAAGTTGTATTCCTCGGAGACAGCACTCGTAGTCAGTATAAAACAAAAAATAAATAATATTGCGTACTGACTGCTGTTACGTCACGAGGCAACCCCCATGAATGGTCTAAATATGGGCTACCATGCCTACCTACATCTTCATTTTAAGAGTTTCCTTCTCTTAGAACACAGTACTTGGAATTTCAAACTTAGTAAGTCCTTTTCTTATTTCAGCAGTTCCTGTCATAAAGAAAAAAGTCAGCAATCGACTTAGAAAACGAGGAAGTGCTACTGTTATAACGGATAACCCATACTAAGAAACAATTATGGCTTTCTTGGAAAATCAGGAATCTAGTAAATGCAAGGAGACATTATCTTTTAGTTAAGTTGAGCAAGGAGCTGAACAATTTAAAAATGAAATATACCTGAACGGAAAACAAAACAAGGAACGTTAGAATTCAGAGGATGCAAGAACTAGATTCAGAAGAATCCAGGATGATGTTTTCTCATCTAGATCCTTGTCATGATGAAGATAGTTATTTGGATAGGCCAGGGGGACAAGAAAAGCCAGATGATGAAGATACGAATTGTATATTCTGCGACAGGATATTCTCTGAATACACAGGGAGATCTATGGGTTTTGTGTATTATGTGTTCGAGGTCAGCACATGAAGAATGAGCTGGTGCAAAAAAGGACGACTATCTCTGACTTTTGTAAATATACATTTATCATCACTATATCACTCTTGACCATTATTTTGTATTGTTAAAATTTCTTCTTAATTATTTAAGGTAACTTTAAATGGTAGCCCATATTTAGACCAGTGTTTCAAAAGTCAAGATTAAGACATCTCTGTCAAATAGTTGTTTAATGTAATAGTCATGTGTTTCTAATCTAAATTTGCAACTACATTGTAAAGTAAACATATAACAACTTTATTATATATGGACCAGTGTAGTAACTTTTGACTTCGGCTCGTTACGATTCGCTCATTTACAGCCAGTTAATATCCACACCCATGCCCCTACCGGGACTCGAACCCAGGACCTTCGAGCCGTTGGCCTAATGTCTCATACCGCACGGCTACCCGGCCGGCAAAGTAAACATATGTCAGATATATTTGTAATTGTTATTTAGTACATCCCTTGGAACATTTTGGAGATATTCGAAAAATAAAAGTGGTAGACCGTATTTAGACCTTCTCCTTTAATAATAATAATAATAGGGGCCGCGCTAGATAAGTTGTTGAGCGCTCATCTCTGGTAAATGGAATCCCTGGTCCGATCATGGCTCGTGTCATGTGGGCTTTGTGGTGGACATGCACCATGTGCGTGGATTTTCTCGGGGCTGTAACGTTTCCTTCCACCATTTTTCTTTCACCAATTGCCACATCATCATCCATTCGGCCTGAGTCAAATTTACCTAAAGATCTTAAAGTAAAATTCCATTACATTCAATAATAATAATTGTAACTTTTTCAGTAAGTCAACGTGTTTTAATTACGCTGTCTTTTAATCCAGCTTTCATTTTAAGATAAATGGAAGCACCATGATACTTTCTAAAACACATTTAAATTATGATCTTTAACATTATCTAAAGAATAAATATCTCGAATTAACAAGACGTATAATCTCATGTTGCTATATATTAGCTATTTTGATCACATAAAAATCTCTGCCTGAATGAGATTATGTAACTGTCTAAAAGGTGTCCTAAAATATCCTTGTAGTCCTAAAGTAAGTCTTTTCCTACTAATAAATAACTGTGTTGGTCTGATCAGTTTCCTAGAAGTTATTAATCTTGGTAAATTAAACATGTGTTTTGCTTTTCACATTCAAATGCAGAACCAGAGATAATGCTCTCTATTGTTAGCGATATTAAAACGAGAGAGAGACAGAGAAATCGGATTGAAGCTGAATCGTTAAAGTAGTGTCTATGTGGGATTGATCAGGTCGCATTCAAAGTTAGACATATTAATTGTGCCCAATTTGAAGTGGAACGCGAACATTTGGAAGTTTATAGTATTATTTATTTTTCTTGAACTTTGGCCTAAACTTAAACCCTGGTTTAAACTAAAAACTCCTTTGTGCAATCAAAATTTACGTTTAAACCTAGGCCTAACTTGGACCAAGGCTAAACTCCGTCTTTGCAATCGGCCCATAAATTGTCCCTACCTCTTTCGGTAACAAATAACACCCGACAAAGAAATAACTAATATATTTATGATTTAGAAATATTTTGTATTAAAACGTTTCTTTTCAGAATACACATAACGTTTGTGAAAGTTAAAGCATTTTTCTACACAAAACTTAATATTTTATCCAATTGAAAATCTTCTATCAATTCATGATTTTAACTATTGCCCGATTGCAAAGACTTGACCATGGTTTTAGGTGCTTTCCAAATTTATGTTTAAGCCTAAGCCTAACTTAGACTACGTCTAAACGCCTTTGCAATCGACTCTATGAGATCTTGAGTCACTACATACCAATTCCAATCCGTGTAATATCTCAATTTTACCTTAACATCATATTCTTACTTTAGTACAGAAATGTTTATGATGAACTAAAAATCGAAAAGCGGTGAGAGTTACAAAAATATATTTTTTTGCAAATGATTACATATATTGCCATTGATTGGGTTTAACGATACGAGTATTTTGATGTAATAATTATCTGACTCGTTCTTCATATTGAAACCTTACAACTGCAACCCTACTGACAATTATACTAAACAAGAAGTGTCAATGTGAAAATTTTATGGAGTATTGCACAAAGAGGTGGTATTCTAGCCATTTCCTTGTTTATTATTATTACATCAGAATGAGTTATCTATCAATCTTACCTTCTTTAAAACTGATGTCATTATCTTGATTGTTAGCTTGAAATTGAAAATCTTTGAATGTGATTGAAACATCGTCGTTCATCGTCACATTCTTTTCCAGGCTGCATTTGTAGGATTTACCCACTGAAGTTTGGAACAAGTCTAGATCATTGGTTGTGATATTTGTTCTGCTTCCTGTAGAAGAAACACAAATACTAAGAAATACAAATTATTCAAGGTCAACACCAATATTTTATTTATTTATTTTGATTAATAGATTAGAGACAGTAGAATTTCGTGAATAAAGCGGTTTAAATTTCGTGAGTAGAATCTTTATACAAGGTAAAATTTCGTGAGTACAAGGGTAAATTTTCTGAATAGCTAAAGAATAAATAATTTTATTGAATGACGTTAGAAAACTTTAGACATACACCTTGCCCACATAGCACAAACATGTTCCAAAAATATATAAGGAATATTCCCCAGTGAATATGGGAATATTTGAATTTATTTTTATCATAATTTGGAATATATTATATGCGCGTATTCCAAGAGTTAAATGTGAGTAGTGTTCAGAATTCGTGGATGGAAGCAAAATGTCAAAAATTTCGCGAGTATGTCGGAAGTGTTAACAGGTATCTATCTACTCCATACGATTTCCTGAGTGTTTAAAATTTTCGCGAGTCGCGAAATTGTACTCTCCCTATTAATAGTTTATCCTGAATATTTCTCCATTCTGTAGAACAGTGCCAACTGGTAGTTGATATATAACGTCGGAGTATGTTTTCGCTCCCGGGAAGCATCACGATTCAACCAACGTTTATAGAACTTCTGATTTGTTTAGAATGAACATTACGATGTTAAGAATTATGGGTGAAACTAACTTAACGTTTAGACGAGGAACTTAACATTTTTTTTCAAGGGATCTACCATTTATTGAGTATCACCAGAACTAAACTAAAGGTTACAGTGAACATAAATGAATTGATTGTAGCGTAATATTTTGTAGATTAGTTGTGTCATCATTCTTCTATATTATTAAAGCGATACTCGTTACTAGGATGCTATATATTTCGATAACGAAACAAATTACCCCACGAAATGAATCTAGTTTAACGCCTTAGGGCTGATTTTCATGAAAGCTTGCGATTTAGGTGATTAGCCAATTGAAACATGTATTTTATTGCGTGTTTTATTGTAAGTGTACCAATTGGCTATTCATCCAAAAAGCAAACTTTCATGAAAATCAGCCCTTACTTGCTTTTAGACAGACGTGTCATATTCTGCTAATGTTACAAGATAACTGTCGTAAACAGACGCTGGTAAAATTAGAAACCCGTGTTAATGGCCAATGTTTATAGAACTAACGCCCACATGATGACATGTTTCTGTGGATGCTGGTTTTCGCGAGGTATTTACAGAGTGTCTGTGTGAATTATTTACAAGGAAATGAATTGCAGAGAAGGTAGATATGACTCAATACCTAGCAGAAGCTGGGATCTCAAAAGGAAAGTAGCGTGAGTGCTAATCATTGGACTTGCCGGATGCTCGTAAATTAGTCCTCTATTTCGAATATTACTACGGTAGTGCCTTTAATAAAAACATACGCATGGAAGAAAAAGTATTTTCTATGTATGAAACTACTATACAATTGCTACAATTACTTCTTAAATATCCAGCATCCCAGCAGAATAATATCGAACTTAGTAGACTCCAACGATGCCACTACAGTTTTACCACAAACAGTTTACCCAGAGTAAATTATTAACAAATCATATGATCACACGTACAAAACATTGATAGTTAGTTAACAAATATATTTATTGATTAATATCCATACAGTAATTGTTTCCATCGTCCAACAACTACTCTTGAAATGTAACTAATCGCCTTCAGCACCTTCAGTAGCCTTCACGACCGGCTCTATCCCGTGGTCTTTCTCGTAGGCCACGGTAGCCTTTTAGTGACGTCCCACCATGCTACCATTTGATTGGTTAGAATGTGACACAGAAATAGGAGCATTCTATAGGAAAAGTGTTAAATAAAAGCCTGACACTTTCTGTGACATTCTAATTCGCACGATCATTTTTGTTGAGTGTTACCCTTTGTCTGACACAATAAGTCATCGTGTGATCTTAACTTTACAATAGGGCATGATACTATGGTATCAATCCATAACATTTATGCTTTTACACCTGGCACTGCTGCTAACCCTAAGATTTATCGTAGCATAAATACTTTCGTCTCTAGCGGGCCTAACTATAGGTTGTGTCAGACGTGACGTGATTGACTTAACTTCCACTAATTTTCAGTAATAAAGACCAAGACCAAGATGATTGACTTAACCAAGATTATTAGAATTAGATCTTAGGAGTTAGGTCTAAATTGAAGAACTTGGATCCAAACATAAAAACGATAGTCTGCCATATTGGTGTGCACAACCAGAATTTAAAGGAGTAAGAAAGTCTTAAAATAAAAGTGATCAGCTTGTAAAACCGACATTTTACTCTCTTTTGTGTTGTTTAATTAATAGTATATATTTAACCAAATTAGCATATCAATATGTAATGAATAAATAGCACTCTACTAAATTCTGACTGTGCGCACCAAGATGGGAGCCTGAAGTTGGTACGTTCGGATTCAGGATTTTCAACTTGGGCATGATTTAATCATAAAGTTAGAAATACAAGTATTAAGGGCAGTGTTTGGGTTATTGGTATACAGTAGAATTGGAGTAGGTTTACGAGAGTAGATGAATTCTTTGATGGAATATATAGATGGATTAAGTTAGTGTAGTCACATGGGGTACTCTTGGTGGGAAAGTAGATCTGGCCAAACGGTGAGTACAAAGATATCGAACGCAAACATATTGGTTGCTATATTAGAAGTAGAAGGTGGTTGTGTTAAAAGTGGATAATTGAGATATTTAGCTGTCTAAACAAATAATGATGACCTATTAGTCTCCAAACATTCTTGATAATTAATTTAGTTTATTATTTAATTAATATTTATAAGATAAAAATTCCCATTTCAAAAACATTTTTTTAATAAATGTTTCAAAGTAAAATCAAGGTGTCTGTGGTAAAGGTTCATATGTTGAGGAAACAATTTAGCCATTCTGTATTACTCAAAAGCTACAAGAAAAAAATCGTATTTCATAAACAAATTCTTCCATAAGACTTACCATGAAAAACGAATGTAGAAACACATGCATATTGTCAATGCAATCTCAAAATTTAACTTTTCAAGGTATCTGCAGTTTTTTATTTCTGTGGGCTCATAGATTGCTGTACCCAGGGGCGTATTTACGGGGTGGGTCCTGACCCCACAAAACTCATAGATTTATGGAAAAATAGTATAACTTCAGGCGTAATTATTAATATTTAATAAACATTTCATGCGCAGGTACACCTTGGTCCCCCGGAAGCCCTTGAACCCCTCCCAAAACCAAATTCTGGATACGTGCCTTGAAACACGTATGTGCTTTAAGATTGAAAGGTACAATGCCAGCAGGGATTCTGCCATGATTTTCAGTTGAGGGAGAGGAGTAAAGTCAGAATTGGAAGGGTGTAAGTGAAGTTTTGCATAGTTTCCATTGATTTCTTACCGTAAAAAAAATTAAAGTTAAGGCGCTGCTCTCGAGGATTTGGGGGTAACACAGGAAGGAGGGGGTTTGGCGGAATCACTGAATGCCAGAGTCAGGAATATACCTGTTATATCAGAAGTAAAATTAAGCACATTCGTAGTTTAGGCATTGCATTGATAATGTTTTAATCGTAGCTCTGGTCACTTTAAGTTAAAGTAACACGGAATATTCATAGCCAATCTGTGACCACTAGCCTGTGATAAAAGTTGAGTAACTGTTTGTTATCTGCTAACTAGTGTGCAATGTATAAGTATAATTAATAATCATAGAAATGATCAAATTATAATATGGTTTGCCTCTGTGTATTGAGTAAATTGATGTTTTTAAGTATATTTATATGTATCTCACTCCTACTAACTTTGCTAAAACAGAATAACATCAACCTACCTGGATTTGTGGCATTCGGAAACATATTTTCATCCAAGAATATTGACAATTCGATTGCATTAAGTTCAAAAGTCTCTGTATCGTTGGTGAATTTCAGCGTCATTGTGTTATACGTATCACCATCTGCTCTCCAATACCTTTCAGTATCACTTGCACTCCAACTAAAGCTGATAAATTGAGAATTAGTGTCGCAAGAACCATCTGTTCTATGGTCTTTATCTGTTGGAACTGTTAATGTGACAGATTCGGTCTAAAAATGAAGAAAACAGAAATAGTCTCATTCTAATTTTTTCATAAAGATAATTAATTTAAAAGAAACCACATAGACTGATTTACCCACTGGCTAAAGACGTAAAGTAGACTATGTAATACTGAGTATTCTACTAGTAGTAATTTTTATGGTAAAAGTAAGAAGCAGGAAGGGATTCACAAAAGCTGTCGTAAGTAAAAATTTTAAGGCAAATTCTACGCCTCTTCTGTTCATATGTATTCGAATTCACGAAAGTTGGGTAAATTAAACTTACGGCAACTGAGAAACGGCCTTAAGTGAGACTTACGACAAAAATTTGAGGGGAAATTTCCAGTCCGATGCTACAACAGTGATTACAAGTTACGTCACGTTAGACTTCAGCCAATCAAAGATTAAGAAAATATAATATATTTTGTGTAAATGTTTTTAATGTAATCTAACACTGGCACTACATATCTATGTTATGCTTTGTCTATGACAACACATTGGGCGCATTCTGGGGACTAAGGAAGCACTAAACGCTGAGAGAGCATTTTAATCGTATTGGTTGCTACCTATAGGAAAACCAAATAGATTCAAATACTCTCTCAGCGCTTAGTGGTACCTTAGTCCGTCGAATGCGCCCATTGACACAGCAATCGTAATTCATTTAAGTCATTACTGTTATTTAAAATATGTTTTTGACGTTTAAACTTATTGAAAGTGTGTTATGTCGAAATATATATTAACAATTTCGTTTAGTAAAGTCGTGTACATATATTCCTTTTTATGATTTTTGTCTTGAAACTTCGGAATCACAGAGCGTTATAGTCACTTACTGTTGGTGCTTACCACCCTTAAAAGTTAAGACAACTCTTACTACCAAAAAAAGGTCATAGCACGCTTCATGAATAAGCATCAATCTTCAAAGACAAACTTACGGGTGACCTTACGATGATTTTCGGTAATCATTTCGTATGTTCATTTTTGTGAATTGAGAGCCTAGTCGTCTTTGCTTTAATAGAGCTTATAAAACAATTTTTGAACATAAGACATGCTTTGTGAATTCGGCCCCTGTGCCTGAGAGGTATAACCGCGTAAATCACAAATCCTTGTTTTCCAGAAAACATTTTTAAATAAGCTACCCCTTTTCATATAGCAACTAAATGGATAATAGGCTTACTTATTTACACCGTTACCATGTTTACTACAGGAATTGACCAACCAAAATTTGAGGCCTTACGAATGCTATACAAAACTGCATTGATCGTGTTTTTGTCTTACGTTTCTAGCTCTCAGGTACAGAAATAAAAGCCATAGGTTGCAAAATGAAATGAGTACACAGGATTGGGTAGCACTTCACAGCCATACTCGACCCATTAGATAACGTTGTACTATTGATTGAATCGACCTGGGTGTAATTCGTGTTTAGAACATTTCAAAAACTTCTACAACAATGGCAAATGAAGGTAGAGAACTGCAATATTATGTGTTTGCGCGTGTGTGTATAATTTATTAATAATAACGCTTCAATGCTTCTAAAAATATATAGCAAACTTCTAATAAACGCCAAACACACACACGGGTTCGATTCCCGGTGGAGGCTCAAAATTTCAGTGTTGACACAGCAGAGTGACGACAATTGGGGAGCTTAAAATAAAGTAGCGATCACAGTTGAGAGCTTCGGCTCTCTTCTCCCAACATGTCTGGTCAGCGTGGGAGCAGTAGAGGCCTCATCCAGTAGTGGATTGTATATGGCTGTGAATTATATATCCAAGGGGTCATCAAAAAGACCAAATTTGTAATAAACACTGTATTTTTAAACTTACAACTTATTCAGGTTTATCGCCTTCAAAATCTCTAGCAACACGCTGCCTCCACCGTTTCTTACAACCTTGGAACGCTTCTTTTGGGATGGCCAGGTACGCATTGGCCAATTTTTCTTTCTTTCATCAAATGTGTCAAAATGGCGTCCTTTGGAGGTAGACATATACTTTCATTATCATTTTCAATTTCCTACACGTGAAAGAATTAAACTTTCCTGTTCAATATCAAAAACTAACGTGCACCTTACACTAAAGTATAAAAGAAAGATAAGATTTCAACTTCGATAAGAGTGAATAGTTTGCTGGAGCCAAATTCGACGGTTTTCAAGAATTTTTCATCGTCATTTGCACGGTCCAGCAGTTCTCGACCGATGTTCACGTGGATAGCGGTCTAGTTTTCGGTTAACACGAGGACCAAATTATGCCACGAGTCGATGCATGTTCATTTTGTCTGTCGGGATTGCTTAACACGATCCAAAACTGATGCCTACATCTTTATCAATCTCTTTGACGGTCAACCGGCCATCTTGACGAATCATTCGTCAGTCGACATTCTTCCCTTTTGGAAACGACGCTATCGCTGAAAACACTGTACTCGGCTCATGCACTCATCCCTGAAGGATTGTTCAAGCATTTGCCTAATTTCAGGAGCAATTTTCCAGAATTTGAAACAAAATTTCACACGCACGCGTTGTTCTAGCAAACTCCTTGAATTGCACTGTCAAAGAAAATCGCCAACCCATCGCTGCACGTGTTCACTTCGGAAGCTGTAGCTCAACGACTGGCAGTAATACAGCTGTGGGTCAAATGACGTTGATGTGCAGTCAGGGTTGCCGCTTGTTGGCGCCATTTGTTGAAGAGCGATCCGTTCATTATTTTTGGCGCCGCGATCTCAGTCTGGTCTTTTGTTGATCACGCCTTGATATATATATTCATTTGTGTGTGTGTAATTATTATATTTTTGTACCGGTATGTACCAATTACAACCAATTCTGTATCTATCTTTATGGTTGAGTTGGAAGAAAAGGTTTAGCGACATTAACTTTGTCATAATAAGGCAAAATAAATGAATACATAAATCAATTCCAAGTTTCATAATGGACTGAGCAATAAGGTTCCTAAAGACCATATATAAATTCAATTCAATTCCTATTTTCACGTAACTTACGTTAAGTTGCCATTCTCATATACTTTTAGTTGTCTTAGTATCTGGAACAACAATCTTAATTTGACTGTCTTTTTTTTTCACATCCAAATTCGTAAGCTAAAATTCACTGAATTTTACCGAACGATACTGGAGCGTTCAATTAGTAACAATAGCCAGACGCAAGCGGAAATATGTTAACCTTGTTTGTCCATTTCCTGTTTAATTTAAAATATACCAAACTTTCATTTCTAGCTAAGTTTCTTATGCTTGTTTCGCTGCGTAGCTCGTTTTTTTAAAAATTTATATCTTATTTTTATTAATTATGCCCATACTGGACTGTATATTTATAACAGCACATCCTGTATTTTTACTTTACTTCTTTTTATCATATCCATGATCTCGGACATGTCAATTAACAAGATGGTTACATGTATCACAATATGATAATTATTATTACACATCGTTACATACTCATCTATTGTGTATATAAATGAACTTTTCGAGAAACAGGTTTTAACATTTCTTGAACCTGTTAGTATTATTATTTTCTTTGATTTTAATGGGTAACAAATTATATACAGTAAGTGTTTTCCAACATAATCGATGCCTTTTTAATGTAAAGCTACCATATTATTATTGATATGAAAATAATTTTTATCTTATAATTTACACCTCCACCATAATATACTGCAGAAGTTCATATAGGCAAATACTGGGTGGTGGAAACATCTGTAGCGACTTTAAACGAATTATTTTCTGTAATTTGAAGATATCAATGTACTTCTGAGGGTTTCCTCAAAAGATTATCTCATATCATAACATAGAATGGAATGAAGTATAATTAAGTGATTTTGCAGTTTCTTGATTATTTTTTTTCTTACGATTCTTCTTAATTTAAATACCAAAAAAATTATAGGTCCCTTCCTAGTTCATGTGCTTCTCGAGTGTTAATTCTAAGAATGCACCAATATTCACACGACTCATATTTTAGTTAAGAACCTATCTGATATTCTGAAAAATGAATGTACTTGTTCTTTCATCTGTATTAAATATTTTTTAAAAATATTGTAAACTACAGTGATATTTTTAAATGCTTTCTGGCCATTATTGTTTTGTTAATCTTCACCTTTCTTACTTATTAACATAGGAGTATCATCAGCAAATAAAGTGTTAGGTGTACTTACAAAGGAAGGTCATTATTACGAGAAATAGCAATGGTCTCAAGACAGATCCTTGTGGAACCCCATATTTTTCATCTGACAAGCACGTTTACATAGTGTTATTATTTATATCATATATTCACGTTATTTGCAAGAATTAAAACATAAATATAAAACAAACCACACAGCGGCAACAAGCGTAGAAAAACAGAACTGGAAGTTTGATCCCCTTTACATAAAACTGGAATTGGATAAACGAGGTTAAATTTTCACTCTTATATCTGGCTTCAGACACTGACTTCATTCGTAATGCAAACGAGCACTCCATTAGAATAAATTAGAGCTCACTGAGATCAACCAACTCATATCTGTTGAACTGTGTAAAGAACTCCGCGATGCTGTGAGGAGTTTCGCTTGATTTGTTCATAATTCGTTCCCCATCTGAATTTTCCCCCAGTTTTTCTCTGAATTCTATCTACATAATTATAAAATCTCTAATTTCTGGGTCGGTCTATATATCCGGGAGCTTTTAGGGCATTTTCCGTTGGCCTAGAATGCTGAAATTTGGCATGGAGATTCGTAGCCATATCAAAATTTCATCAACGATGGCTAAGTAATAAAAGCTAAGCAAGTACAAACCACTACAGTAACGCCACACGCGGACTCAGAAACAAAAAACGAGAATATCTGACGCAGAAGATTAAGGAGATAGAGGAAAACAGCAAGGCAAATAACATACGAGATCTATACAAAGGGGTAAACTCGTTAAGAAAAGGTTACCAGCCGAGGTTAGGTATGATTAGAATTGAACGTGGAGATCTTCAGGCGGATCCGACTAAAATTGTCGATTTGTGGAAAAGTTATTTCGACAAACTTCTTAATGTACACAACAGAGAACAAACAGAGGGATTTGAAATCCGTACCGTAGAACCGTGCATAACCGAACCTAGCGTGATCGAGATCGAAATGTCGGTAAAGAAATTGAAAAATTTCAAATCACCAGGAATAGACAATATTCCAGCCGAATTAATTAAAGCAGGATGAACGTCACTAATCAAGGAACTATATAAATTGACTCACTTTGCTTCGCTGAGGGCGCTGCCCCCAGACCCCCGTGGGAGCTGCGCCCCCCCCCCTCTATCTTAATCAGACACTCTGCCGGGCTGCGCCTCCATGTTACATTGTACCACTTACCTGGAGGCTGCCCTCCCACATGGCGGGTTTTCACTGTTTTTGTGACCTACTCATCATGGTATAGCATCATAGCAAAATTCGTTTGTCTAGCCTTAATGGTTTAGAAAATGGGTCTTCGGGCGGCCATTTTGGATTAAAGATGGCAACTTTTTTAACGTTTTATTATATTGTCGTGACTTACTCGTGAAGGTACACCTTCAAATAAAAATTCATTTCTCTAGCTCAAACGATGTCGAAAATGATTTTTGGGCTTCCATTTTGGATCGAAGATGGCGACTTTTCCAAAATGTTTAATATTTTCCTAAAATACTCGTCATAATGTAAATATATGCGAAATTTCGTATCTCTAGCTCAAACGGTGTGGAATATACATTTTAGATCCGCCATTTTGGATTCAAGATGGCGTCTTTAGATACATCATGTTATTTTCGTAACCTAATGGCAATAATGTAACTTTATACCAAATTTCATCTCTGTAGCGCCAACGGTTTAGGGTCTCTATTCTATACAATAGGTTTGGTGGCCATTTTGGATCCAAGATGGCGACTTTTTCAACATTTTGTAATATTTTCCTAAACTACTCGTCATGATACACCTTCATACCAAATTTCGTATCTCGGCCTCAAACGGTGTGGAAAATGCATTTTAAACGTACGCTACTTTGGATCCAAGATGGCGTCTTTCGGTAAATTGTGTGATATTATATTAACCTAATATCGATAATGTACCTCCATACCAAATTTAATTTCAATAGCCCCAGTATTTTAGGCTGTTTATTCTATACAACAATTGGTTTGGCGTCCATTTTGGATCGAAGATGGCGACTTTTAGAAAGTTTAAAAATATTTTCGTAACCTACTAGCAATAATGTACCAACATACCAAATTTCAATTTAATACCCCCGACCGTTTAGGCTCCCTATTCTATACAACAATGAGTTTAGCGGCCGTTTTGGATCCAAGATGGCGAGTTTTTCAAAATGTCGGATTTTTTCCTTTACCTGCTCATGGTCCTACACCCTCGTACTAAATTTGGTGTTTCTAGCTCCAGTAGTTTGGCCTGTGAATTTATATGGATGAGTCAGTGAATCAGTGGGTGAGTGAGTGTGTGTCCATGGCTATATAGTATGTGGAGAAAGGAGGAGCTTCCAAAGGAATGGAAAACCTCAATAATAGTTCCGATTTACAAAAAAAGGCGATAAATCGGACTATAATAATTACCGCGGAATCTCGTTACTTCCAACCTGTTACAAAGTATTAAGTAATATTCTGCTAATACGCCTAAGTGTATACGTAGATGAAATAATTGGAGATCACCAATGAGGACTTAGAAGAAATAGATACACGCTGGACCAGATTTTAGCCTTGAGACAAATTTTGGAGAAGAAATAAGATTACAATGGTACGGTTCACCAGCAATTTATTGATTTTAAGAAAGCATATGATTCTATCAAAAGGGAAAAGTTATACAGTATCCTGATACGATTTGGAATTCCGAAAAAAACTTGTTCAACTAGTGAAGATGTGTCTCAGCGACCCCATAAGCAGAGTACGGATAGGTAATAATATGTCAGATAGTATCAAGATTAGCGACGGATTGAAACAAGGCGATGCCTTAACACCACTACTGTTTAACTTTGCGTTAGAATATGCGATTTTAAAACTTAAAGGGACAAAAAAGTGACTATCATTGAATGGTTTGAATCAACTGTTCGTGTATGCGGATGATGTACAGTAGATTTAATAGGGGACGATGTAGATGCACTACAAAGCAACGCCGATATCTTAAAGTAACACTATTTCAAGTGGATACTCAGATCTAGAAGAGATATACATATTTAAAATCAGCATAAAAAACTGAGTTTGTGTGTAAAATATTAGGTGCCATTGGCCAGTGGTTGAAGAGAAATTGATGATCCAATAGTCAGATTCTTCTCTGTTGAGAGTAATATAAAAGTGTTGAAATACCACTATATTTTTCAATTGCTGAAAGAAATCCAAAGCAAATACACAGTAATGGGTACTGGCTTTAAGCCGCTTCCTTGTGGAGGGTACATTCATCATGGCTGCCATCTTGAAGTCCGCCATATTGAATCTCGATTGATTTTTCTTAAATTTGAAAGGGATCGTGTAATATGTCATTCAGGACTAGCATTTTACGAGAAATACGTTTCTGAAGTCTGTTTTGCCGTAAATGTAATATTGTGAGAGATAAGAGTATGTGACGCTAGCATGGGGTAACAATACAATAGCCTAGAAACACCCATTTCTTCTCGAAATAACAACAGAAATGAAACAACATACATACAAATTGTTCCCGAGTATAGTGCCCTATCGATATGGATTTGCACGCATTTGGGTTTCATTTCCGTCGTTATTTCAAGTCAAAATAGGTGTTTCCAAGCTATTGTATCATTACTCCAAGCTAGCGTTACATACTCGTATATCGCACGTTATTACATTTACAGCAAAACTGACTTCAGAAACGTATTTCTCGTAAAATTCTAGCCCAGAAAGGCATATTACACGACCCTTTTCCCATTTAAGAAAATCAATTGAGATTCAATATGGCGGACTTCAAGATTCTTCACAGACAAGAAATGGGCTATTGCATCAACTTCTCTTCAACCACTGCCCAATGGCACCTAATATTTTACACAGAAACTCAGTTTCTTATACTGATTTAAAATATGTATATCTCTTCTAGATCTGAGCGTCCACTTCAAATAGTGTTACCTGTTAGTAGAAGCGTGCGATAATATAGGTCTACAGGTAAACATATAGAGAGAACAAAATACATTATAACAAGCCGAAATACAGGGAATGAAGGAAATAAAAACATAAGAATTAGGGATGAGGTCATAGAGAAAGTAAACAAATTTAAATATTTGGGAGCATACGTAACAGGCAAAAACGAGGTCACGGAAGAAATAAAAAGTCTCTTAATATCGGGCAACTCATGTTTCTATTCAGTCCAAAAGCTCCTAACATCGCGATTAATATCAAATAAATTAAAATTGTAAATATACAGAACGGTTCTTCTGCCGGTAATACTTTACGGTTGCGAAAGTTTGAGTACGACCCTAGCAGATGAACATAAATTACGTGTATTTGACAATAAGGTTTTGAGAAAGATATATGGGCCGAAACGGGACGAGATGACTGGAGAGTGGAGGAGACTGCATAATGAAGAACTCCACGGACTGTACGATTCACAAGATGTTGTAAGAATAATGAAATCGAGACGACTAAGGTGGGCAGGGCATGTAGCTCGGATGGGGGAAAAATGAAGATTATATTCTATCCTGGTTGGAAGACCGGATGGAAGGAGGCCATTGCGAAGACCGAGATGATGTTATTGGGGGGACAATATTAGAAGAGATCTTCGAGAAGTAGGTGTTCGTGATGAATACTGGCTTGATGTTGCCCAGGATAGAATCCAATGGCGAACGTACGGCGATGAACTTGCGAGTTCCATAAGCCATAGAGTTAGTTAGTTAATGGTAGTTGTAAGAGTAGTAACACTGATAGTATTAGTAGTAGTAGTAGTTAGTTGTAAGATCAGTAGTATTAGTAGTAGTTGTAGTTTTTGTAGCAGTAGTTGTAGAACCAGTAGTAGTAGTAGTTAGTTGTAAAAGCAACTTGAGTAAACTTCTATTTTGTATTGTGCTGAGTAAATTTGACTTCGGCCCGTCACGATTATATGAGTGCAATGCTTATTAAAATCCACAAACATCCATGCTCCAGGCGGGATTCAAACCCGTGATCTTGGAGACGCTGGCCTAATTCCTCAGAACTGTTGTAATAGTAGCAATAGATGTAGTTAGTTATTGTATTAGTAGCAGAATTAGTAGTAGTGGTTGTTTGTAATAGTAGTAGTAGTAGTAGTAGTAGTGAAACTGTTAGTGTTGCCAACTAATACGAATTAAAAGTCCATATTATATAAAATTAAAAGTCTGTGTGTTTGTTTGAATGCTACTTCCACACCTCTTAATGAATTCGAACAAAATTTGGTACACATGTTTCTTAGGATCTAGAAGGAGTAAGTGTACCAAACGGTTGCCATCATCTTTCGGGGGGGGGGGGTCTGAGAGGGCGAAACCCTCTTAAGGAGAGGAATATGAGAACTTGAGAAAACTGTTAAACTTAGAAATTTTAAACTTGGCAAGCGTGTTCCTTAGGACAAGGAACAATTAATAAAAATATTG